>CAUYRT010007289.1:0-79929 GCA_963574885.1 Lepilemur ruficaudatus
TCCTCCAGGCTTTGGACCACTTCTTACAAGGAAAAATATTCAATTCTCAACAAGCTGTGGAAAACATCTTTTGTGATTTCATTGCCACTTGCTCTCCAGACTTCTTGGCTGCTGGCATAAACAAGCAACCATAAAGAGGACGAAACTATGTCAATAGTTTTTATACTTTGATTAATTGTAGTGCTTCTTGTTTGAGATACAATAAACTAAACTTTGATTTGAAAAAAAAAAAAAAAAAAAAAAAGATGTGAACCAGATCTAGGGGTAGGTGGGCAGTGGTGATTTCATATTTTGACATAGTGATTTTTTTTGTTGCCTGTCAGTTATACAGTGATGTAGATCCAGCAAACAGTTGGGTCTGTGAACCTGAAGCATATAAAAAACTGACAGAGAGAGCTCTAACTTAAAACAATACTTAAGGAATGGGTGAAGGAAGAGGATCCCCCAATGCGGCTAAGAAAGAATAGTTAGGGAAGCATAAGAACCAGAAGCCAAGGTAGTAAAAGAATTAAAGGGGAATACCTGTCAGTGTCAAATGCAACATAAAATCAAGAAATAACTTAAGGGATAGAAAATGTGCTTTTGTTTGGGTCATTGGTGCTTTAACACTTTAAATATAGAAGTGGGTGGGAAGGCTGTATTTCTGTAGGCTTGAAGAGGAAAGCAGAAGTCAAGAAAAGGAGATGGAGAATGTATGACTTTTTCAATAAGCTTCACTGAGTAGGGAAAGAGAGATTGGTGGAGAGACAGGAAGCAGGGTATACTTATGTTACTTAGTACATTCTATTACGCAGTGTGATGGATACGCATGATAATATCCTTTATATTTTTGATAATTATGTTTATAAACCATCCAAATATTCCCTTTAAAGTATTATTAAAATGTCAGTCATATTTCAAGCATGCTTCATCATGAGTTGTCATGACTTAATCAAAGTAGTAAATATATCAAAAAATTATTGAGTCTTAGGTCTGCTATTTCTTAGGTATAAGACAGACAAATGAAATAGAATTTTGTCTTAAGGGTTTCCTCTCAATTGGGACAGGGGAGGACAATTATATAATCAAGTAATTGTAATACTGCATGATAAGTGAAACACTTGAAGTGTGGATTTATTCTATTTGGATTAGTGTGGTCAGGGAAGGATTTACAGAGCCTGCAATAGCTAATATGGATTTTAAAAGATGAATAGCTCAGTAGGTGGGCATGTTTAGGGTACAATTCTCTTGAGAACAGTTACCATGAGGCCCCAATCATCAGATTTTACTGGAACAATTTAAAGCACATACCCACTGCTGGAGCCTCTGAGTTATGTGTCATATTTTTCTCCAATTTGGTCTTGAGGTCTCTCTGGAGATTGGCTATAAACTTGAGCTCTGCACTGATGGGGCTCCAGGGAAGTTGGTCAGGGATGTTTACAATGTGCCTTTCATGAGATACTTCTTTATCCTGGTGTACAACCGAATGACTACATGTCCCACTCACAGGAAGCTTGCTTATATTGGCAGACACCCATGTGGCTCTCCTCTGACTGGTGTCCAGCTTATTCCTACCAAGACAGCCACTCATTAGGATAGTCCTGACCTGGAGGAGAGTTAGGTTTGGGTGTGTTAGTCAGGTGAGACACAGAGGAGGCAACACAACAAAACACATGAAATAACAGAAGCAGTGTATTACTGACAGATCCCAGAGAGAAGAGGGCAGTATAGGCAATACCCTTTGCAGGGCCAACAGGAAGTGAGGAACCATCTGGGAAATGTATGTTTGTTCAACCAGCAGGTGGGGAGCAAGACAGAGAGAGAGAGAGACCCACAGGCCAGATCCTTTACTGGGGTCCAGGGCATTACCCAAGCAGGTTTCCTTGAGGAGTTATCATTGGGGTTAGAGCAAGAGGGCACTAGCATCCATACTGAGAGGAGGTCACTGCGGCATGTCGGGGCAGTGCATGTGGGATATAGAGGTCAGTGGGGTGAATCGAGTAGTTTGTATGTAGCTATCCCATAGCGGGGTGTTCACCAGGAGGCAGTTATATAAGGTGGGTATCTGGATCAACCACCTTAAGGAACTGGGAGGAAGGAGGGGACTGGAAACTGTCAAGGGTGACTAAGCTCTGCTTCAGATATGAGAAAGTTAAATTTATATTTATAGTGATGCCAAGGCCACTTAAGATCATAGGAATTCACCGCAGTATGTGTGTTTGTAGTTGTGTGTGTGGAGTCATGGGTGGATGGGAATTCACGAGTGTGTGGGTGAGCATGGGTGTATGTGTTTGAAATAGAGAAAGAAGGCATGAAGTGCTGCATCAGAATCTCTGAAGAATAGGACAGTTACTTAATTTGGAGAAAAAATGAACTCGTGTCTTGGCTTTGGTTTTACTCTTAATACTGTATTTTATTTCTAAATTTGACATAACATGATGGGTTTTTATGTTTTTCAAAGTTATGTATTTAAAAGATCTGAGAAACACTTGGCTATTCTTTGGTTTAAGTCATGAATGTTAGTGAGAACAGGTACAAGAGGTAGGAGGTAGGGAAGATTTGGGAAAATTTCACGTGTGGTATAATTAGAGGATAGTGATTCATTAGATGTGATAATAAAGGAAAGGAGATAAGATAACTCATTTTAGCTCAAGGGATTAAATGGATGTGATAAAATCAAGAAGACAGTTAATTTAGGCACTAAGGCAGGTTTAGATTCAGCATTAGACTTGAGTATCAGTAGCCAAAGAGATCTCTGATTGGAACATCCAGAAGACAGTTGACTGTTCTATCTCAAACTTAGGAGAGACTTAGAAAAGACATACTTATTTGATATACTTACTTATTACTTTATAATAAAAAACAAGGCAAATGAAATAGCATAAGGAAAAGGAGAGTTAGAAGGAAAGAATATAAAACAGCAGTATAGAGAATACTTAAACAGGGAATAGAGGACTTAAGTAAATTATGCAAGGTCATGCAAACACAAACTTGCCTGGGTTCTGGGACTTTCCATGTTTTAGCCCTGAAAGTCCCATGTCCTGGGAACCTCCCTCAGACCTGAGCAGACTAGGACTGTTGGTCACACTAGAATTGACAAAGTTAGAATTTGAAGGTAAAAATCCAGAAAGATAATATTATAGCCAACGAAAAATTATGCTTAGCCAAATAATGTTTGTATTTCTGTGGAAGGTGACATTATCAGGAATGAATGGAATCCAGAAATGCATAAGGATCATAGTCCAGTACTGAGGTTGTTTTGTTTGTTTTCTCTGTCTTTTGTTTTTGTTGTTGATTGTGTGGTTTTTAAAAAGTGAGCAACAATGCACATACTATACAATTCACCTTTTTAAAGTGTACAATTTAGTGATTTTCAAAAATTTGTGCAGCTATCATTACTATGTAATTCCAGAACATTTTCATCACCCTCCCAAAAGAAATCCCAAACACTTTAGCTATCATTACCCCATTTTCCTCAAAACCAGCCCCTGGAAACCACTAATCTACTTTCTGTATCTATGAATTTGCCTGTTCTGGATATTTCATATAAGTGGAATCATATGTGTCTATTTATGTCTGGCTTTTTTCATTTAGCATAATGTTTTCTAGGTTATCCATATTGTATGTATCATGTATTGGTACTTTATTCCTTTTATTGTCAGATGATATTCCATTGTATTGATACACATGAATGGTTTGTTTATTCATAAATCAGTTAATGGACATTTTATTGTTTCTACTTTTTGGCTATTATGAATAATGCTATTAGCATTTAGGTACAAATTTTTGGGTGGACATATGCTCTCAATTCTCTAGGAATGAAATTGCTGGCTCATATGGTAACTGTATGTTTAACTCTTTGAGGAACAGCCAAACTGTATTTCAAAGTAGCTGCCCTATTTTACATTCCTGTTAGCAACGTAAGAGAATTCCAATTTCCCCAAATTCTTGTTAACATTTGTTATTGTCTGTCTTTTATATTATGGCCATCCTAATGGGTATGAAGTAGTGTCTTATTGTGGTTTTGATTGGTATTTCCCTAATGAATAATGATGTTGACTGTCTTTTCATGTGCTTGTTGGCTATTTCTGTATCTTCTTTGGAGAAATATCAAAACATTCTGTTCATTTTTAATGGAGTTATTTGTCTGTTTATTGTTGAGTTGTAAGAGCTCTTTACATATAGTGAATACTCAATCTTTGTCAGATAAATGATTTGCAGTATTTTCTCCTATTTAGTCTTTTCGTTTTCTTCTTTATTGAAGTATACTTTACATATCATGTCTTTACTCCATTTTAAGTGTACAATTAAATGATTATTAGTGAATTTACCAAGATGTACAGTTAATCACATAAATCAGTTTTAGAGGATTTCTTTCCCTCTATTGAGACCCCTAATTCCCTTCCCCAGATACATTTCAAGCTTGCCTCTCCCTCCACAGTGCCCACCACATCGCTCAGACTTGGGTCTACCCCCCACTCCCTGAATCCCTAGTGAACACCACCACCATTTGAGCCCCATAGTGTTAAACAGTCAGTACCAATTTGATGGCGAGTACATATGGGGCCCATTCTTCCAGTCTTGTGTCACCTCACTTTGAATAATGGGCTTAAGCTTAATTTTCTTGATAGTTCCTTTGAAGCACAAGTTTTTAATTTTGATGAAGTCCTATTGATCTATCTTTATATGGTTACTTGTGGTTTTGGTGTTATAGCTAAGATATCATTGCAATATCCAAAGTCACTAAGATTTACTCCTATGTTTTCTTATAAGAGTTTTATACTTTTAGATCCTATACCTAGGTTTATGATTCATTTTGAGTTAACTTTATATATGGTGTAAGGTAGGCATCCAATTTAATTCTTTTGCATGTGGATATCCAGTCATCAAAAATTAGTTGGACATAAATGTATGTGTTTATGTCTGATTTTAATTCTATTCTGTTGACCTATATGTCTATTCCAATGCCAGTACCATACTTTCAAAAATAAGTTCTATGTAATTCTTGCACCATTCATGATTTGGGGTTATTGGGTTCCTCTGATCACCTTTACAAAAATTGATAACCTAGTTTTGACACAGTGTTTATTTGTACTTATTTTTATCTTTTTTCATTATTCAGCTATTTGTAGGTACTGTAATCAATTATCAATTTCATTCTATTTATTCATCAAATAATGAATTTAGGTTTCAGATAAAACATCAAGTAATTTAGCCACAGGATTTTGCTTTACCATTCTTTGTCCTCTCTGCTTTCTCTTTTCTAGAAATTAACTTTCTGTGTGATGATAACCCATGTCCTTGACTGGATCATCTTCAGTACCATCTGTGTTGAGGCTTTGACGTGGACATGTTTGTCCCACACGCTCTTCCTTTCTCCTTCCTCCCAGCTTCAGATGAGTCAGCCTTGGATTGACAGGAAGGCTGCCATCCACATTTTTCTTTTAATAGGTATACTTTTTCAGATCTCAAGGACATGGCTTTTTTCAGCAATATCAACCTTTTTGCAGACTTAATCATAACACAGGGACTTCTGAGGACCAATGTATATGTAACCAGCGTGAATTTGATCATGTAATATGGTAGCTAATTTTAAAATAGTCAACCTTGAGTGCTAAAAATATAACTCTGGGAAAGATAGATATATATATAGTCTTTTCCCACAGAATGGGAAAATCATATTTTTATGCTTGAAAATATGATTTCTAATTTATAATCATTTATCTAACAGTGCAAGTGTATCATACACCAGATAATAGATTAAACAAAAGGTATTGTTCATACCTCTATGTCTGTCTGCAGTGGTGAATAGCGGAAGCATGAGGGATAGCATAAAAGAGTGGGTATCCCACTGGCAGACTGTCACCAACTCAAACACGCCCCCACCATGAATATTATGATTTCTTTCAAAAGTCTACAAATTCTGGAAACTAGCTCTCCTTCCTCTGTCTTTTGGGCTCTTGCCCCTCTGCTACTGCTGAGCCATGTGGTCTTCCCTTCACCTTTAAATCAGCTTTGGATGAGAAGGTAGCATTAAGAGAAAATTGAATTCCTTCATCTGGTGGAAGAGTGTGCAATAGGGAAAGCAACTCATTGCTTTCTTTGCAGTGAGTTGGCCTATTTATTCTCCCTGCAACAAGTATTTAGTCTGCACTGTGTGCATAACGCAGTACTAGGCACCAGGTATGATAAACGAAGCAGAGTCCTTCTCGTAAAGCTTAGGGTACGAGAGAAGAAAATCTAAACAACAAACAAATACAAATGATAAAACTGTTCATTTTTAACAAAGGCCTAAGCCAAGTACAGTGATAGAGAACTATACCAGGGAAGCTATTTAGAGAGTGTGCTCAAGGAACGCTCTGAGAGGAGCTGACATTTTAGGAGAAACTTCAAAGATAAGAAATCAGCCTTGTGACGAGCCAGGGGAAGGGGACTCCAGGCAGAGAGGATGGTATGTGCAGTGGTCCTTATGTGGAAAACAGCACACTTGGGGAATGAAAAGAAGGCCAGAGAAAGTAAGTGAGGAGAAAGAAGGCAACGGATGAGACAAGCAAGGGTTCCATCTTGGAGGCCTTGCAGGTCTTCAGATATTCTGTAAGACTCACATTGAGAAGCCCTCAAAGCACTTCAAAGAAGGGAGAATCCATTGTAGCGTAGTGAATAGATTATAAGGGGATAAGAGAACTTTCAGTAGACAGCTGTGGTGGTTGAGGCAAAATATAATGGTGGTTTGGACTCCGCTGGTTGCAATAGCGATGGAGTAAGTGGATTTTGGCCATGAGGTTTTGGAAGCAATGAGAGAGAAGAGGAACTTGTGCTGTGCACTGAGGGGAGGAGGCTCCAAATCATGTGTAGTCAATCTCTAATACACTTAGTAGGTCCACTGCTCACTGAATGTGTAATATATATGATGTACACATTTTCTCATGAAGTCTTAAGCATTCTATTATGCACTCAATTGTATCTTAAAAGGCATACATGATTGAAAACTTTAGAAATCTCAACTGTAGTACTTTAGGTATATTTTCATAGAACTTCAAATATTGAAGGTAAAAAATTGTGAAAATTCAAACTGAGTAAAGATTAAATCATTTTTAGCTTTTTCGATTTCAAATAAGTTTGTTTTTTGTAATTTTTTTCACTCTTATATTCTATTAGGACAGATTTAATAATTTTGTAGCTGTTTGGATACCCTAGAGGAAATAAATACTTAAAAATATATGCTGGATGAAAATATTATGCCTTTTAAAAAGATATCTTATTTACTGAGAAAAATTCAGTCAAGAAGAAAGAGAACATGTTTTCATATGCAAAGGATCTTTTGCCATTTATTTTACCATGAATGAAGGTATTTTTCAGAGACAGGCCTTCTATGTACTATTTTTAGCCACATAAAAATAGTGATGAGTTTCATTTTTTTGGCTTAGCTAAAATTTTTTCATATATATTGAGATATTTCAGTGTCACAGCTTATACTTCTATCGCCAACTGCAGTAGGGATCAAAGTCGGTTTTCTACTGATATTAGAGAAATAAAAGGTCCAACCAAAAAAAAATGTTTTTGCCTTTTAGAATAACGTCAGTACAGCCAGTAACTTGAAAATAGAGAATTCTAGGAACACTGACATTTCCAATTCATGGTTATAATTAGGAAGTGACAGAATTTTAAAAATTTGTGTGGCTTTTATAGTCTTGATTCTTTTTATATGATTTGCCGGTTTATACAAATCGTTCTATGCCAGTTCACAAAGTCTTCCTTTTTCTGCTGTAACTATTTAAATGATAATATTGTGTTTTTCTCTTTCTGAATGCTCAGAGAAGCTGCCTTGTTGAATTTCTTGTCTATTAACAGGGTTTAGTTCTGTAAAAGTAGAACTGCAGTAGTAATATATGCAATAGTTACGTTTTGTGGAACCTGACTAGTCATTAGCTACTCTTACCAGTCATCCCTTATTGACTGAACTAGGTCCTGTTATGATGCTCTGAGCAGTTTCTCTGTTGCTGACCCTGGTATTAGAGGGCTTTACCCCTTGCATACTCTCTGTGTTCTCTATTCTGATAAACAGAGGATTTTGAGCCAAATGAAAGTTTTTCTCTTTCTGTATAAAGCCTATGTTTTGAATCCTCTTCTTTATTAACCTGTTAATTCTACCAGGAATCATAAAGGTCACTTTATCTTAAGCGTAGGGACAGCCCCAAGTAGCCAGCTCAGTGGTTCGCCATCCCTCTAGCTTGACTGACCCAATCTTAGACAAAATGATTTTTGTCCATAGGAACAAAGAAATGTTTTTTTAAAGGTATCCTGAAGAAACTAAGGTTGTACAAGCCCAAGCAGTTTTGGATAGAGTTTATTTAATGGCAGCTTTGCATTAAACCCCATGGTGGGGCAATAACTTGAGATTGGATGATGTGTGTACGTGGCCAGCATATGGAAGACAAAAACATGAAAATAGTAGTGGTTTGCTCCAGGCTTACTCAACAGGACAGGGGAAGATACTTGCACTCTAGACCTGAAAATCCATGAGATTTTAGGCATGTACATGACAGCATTGTATAGCCTATAAAGTACTACATAAATATTATTCACATATTCTTACTAAAGTAGCAGTGAATATTCTCTACATTATTCTTTATTTCATTCATTTAACAAATATTTACCAAGCTTTTACAGTGTACTCATATTGGGCAACTTGAAAATAATATATTTTTGGCCAGTCCAATCAAAACATAGGCTGCATCTTTTCATTTCATTATGTTTCATATTGAGAGGAGCGGTGCCAGAAGACATAGGGGACACTTTGAAAAAGGATACATCCTATCTCACGTTATCCCATCATGTATCAGATGCTCCCTTCTGTGCATGAATAGGGAGACCAGGAGATGTGTATTTGGAAAACTTCCCCAAGTGATCCTGACATACTCTCCTGATTTAGAATTAGTGGTACTAATATGTGCCACTGATATGCTCAGTAAAAATGAAGATTAGCTGGGATGGGTCATAATTTTATAAGTCAAAATTAATGTGAATATCACTGAATTGGACCCCTTTTTTGAAACTCACGTACAGAGGATGCAAGTGGAAATAAGTATTGGCAATATCATTATTAGAAAGTTGCTGTGCCTCAAGACTCAGCCTGGTTACTCTGTGAATCACTGCCATTTCCTCTGCTCTTCTACAGAGTCATTTGTCCAGGATGAGAACGATCTGCCTGTGCCAAGAAAATAGATGGTTGTTGTGCAAAAACAGGAAGCTTATAGCCAAAGGAGAATGTGTACCCACTGGCTACTTCTGCACTGGTATTAGAAGGAAGGTATTAAATATAATAATGAAAAAAAGACCATGCCTAGGACCTTGGGCAAAGTATGCACTGAATTACTGTTTATTTAGTGAGAAATGATAACAGTGGAGAAATGAATGTACTCATCTATTATGTATATAACAAATATTAAACATTATGAATGTGGGTAAAAGTTCAGAAATGAGAAAGAAGCAGTCAGGCAAAGAGGGCATTAAATATATAGTGTGCGTTGAGATGCCTATTTGGCAAAAGAATTAGAGGAATTCTATCCTGTAAAAGGTGGTTGGGGTCAGTTTATGAACATCCTTGAAGTCCAGCTCAGAAAGAGGTTTTCCTCTGAAGGAAGACATGAAAGTTTTTGAACATGGAGCTACCCGGGTGAGAGGGATGCTTCAGGATAATGAATTTGTCACAGTGTGCATGATGGATGTGAACAGGGCATTCCTGTAGAGAAAGAGAACAATTAGGAGATGATTAAAATAGATCAGATATGGTTAATAAAAATAAGAAGAATGGCAATGGTTACAGAAAAAAATGGATGACAGAGACATCTGGAAGGAGACACTAGCAGGCCTTGGTGACATATGAATGTAGTTGTAAAGGGAGCAAGGAAGAGGAAAGACAAACATTTCCTGAGAATTCGAGCCTGTGAATTGCCTTAGGAAAGTTAATGAAAAATAAGGAATGGAAAAGAATGTAGTTCTAGGGAATTACATTCCCTAAAATGTGTAGTTCTTTTCTGATTCCTTAGAGAGGTCCACAGGAAGGAAGATTCTGTGGCATAACAGAGAGAAAAAAGAGCACACATCGACATTTTCAAAACCTCTCACCTACCTAAGGTATGTGTAATATTAAAGCAGAAGAGTGTCAAATTTTAGCTTTTTGCTGATTTTGTATCAAATCTGTTAATGATAACTGCAGTTAAATGCTATTTTGTTTTAGGCATCTCATGTGCATTTAACCCTCACAAGACTACATAAAATACCATTACTATCTCCATTTTACATTTGAGGAAACTGAGGCACATAAAGGTAAATTACTTGCCCATGTACACTTACTGACTACTAGCCAAGTGCTTCCCACTAAATGCTGGTAATTCAAGTCAGGATCCACTGGCAGCTCTTTTCTTGCACAATCCTGAGCTGGGCTCTAAAGGGGTTAGAAGACAAGAATGCTATAGGGTTCTTGATTCAAATAATTAATTCTAGTATGATAATCATATGTAATCATCAAGTAGGTCATACTCTTTGTAGTATTCGACCCAAGTTAGAACGAATTCATGGAGAAGTTGGAATTTGATAGCGATTGTACAGAATTGTTATCCTTAATGTTTTCCATCAAAGTTTCCTTATGTATAAATCAAGCAGGCTCTTAGTTGTTTTGCTTGAAGAAAGGGGGGTTAATACTTAATCCTGCATTGCTTTTAAAGAGGACTAGTCATTTGGCAGTAAATTATGTGCTGCCTTGGGACATGTTTTCTCTGGTTGCCTTTCAAAGAAAAGTTGATTTTCAAAGAAAAATCGTTCACTTTTTCATTTCTTTTCTCTCTTGTCTCCCCACCTGCAGTGCTCACCTCTTGAAGAAAGAGGCTGTATTATATGAAAGTCTTTGGTGTGTATAATGCATAAGACTATGCTATACCATTGGAACTTGATATAAATTGCTTTCTTTTAGTTTGAACTGTGATATGATTTGATTTAAATGAGTGCCAATTGGCAAGTGGTTTCAAGATGAAATCACTTATCTCTCTTATTGATAATGGCAAATTGAGCTGCTAAACATTAAGTAGAAGAGAATATGGAGGATCAGGAAGGAAAATAAAGGCCACTTCCATTTTGTCCCTTTGATTTTTCTAACTCTGCATTTCCATGCAATGCCGAAGAGCTATTTCCACTTTCTGTTATCCTTTGAAGGATTAAAAGTGTTAAAATACTTGGACTGGTCCTTGGCAGTGTCATTTACTATGAGACCTTGTCATTTACTATGATATTCAGATGATAATCTTGGGCCATATTTATGAGAAATGTTCAGGCTTGGAAAAAAGTGACTTTGAGTTACAGTTCAGTGTGTGTATGGCTATATGTATGAACATAAAATTTAGGATTTTTTTTCAATTAAGAATAAAGAGAATTTAATTTTTAACTTTCCACAAAGTGAGATCTCATGTACCACTGTACTTTCTAGAGCACCCAACACAATACCTTGTGTAGTACACAAGGGTGCTCAAATATTATGTTGTTTGGTCTGAATGAAAACTGAAGTCAGCTCAGAATCTCCTTCTACATCACACCCCAGCAAATACCAGCACAATCGCACACACGCATCCTTCTTTACCTCCTCACTTCTTTTTATGACATTTCCACTCTCCCCGTCATCCAGATGGGAAACCCCTGAGTCATTTTCAACCGCTCTCTTCCTGTGTTCCCTACATGTAATAGTCACTATGTCCTATCAGGTCTAATTCTGAATCGTCTCTCACATCTGTTCCTTCTGTCAGTTCTCACTGACATCCTCATATTTCAGGCCCTCCTTTTTTGCATAGAGTTGGAAACTTAATTGGCCTGTTGGTCTCCTATTCTTTTGCCAGCCTAATTCATTCCACCCAGCTTTGGTCAAAGCAGCTGCCCTCTCAGAGGCCAATGGTCCATGCGTAAGGTACAAACCCTGCACTGTCCAGCACCTGGCTGTCTGATCCCCAGCAATGCCTTTCCTGATCTATGTTTTACAAAACTACGTTATTGTCTACTTGTCAAAGAAGTAGTGCTCCTACTTCTGTGGAGTGGAGTAGTACTCCACTCCTTTTTACTCCTACTTGTTCTGGTATCTAATTTTCTCACCCACTGCACCTTCTCTACCAGTTATAATTCTACCTGTGGTTCAAGTCTCTGCTCCAATGAAGTTTCCTCCAAAACATACCTGACCAAGCACCCCAGCAGAATTTCTTGTTCACTTGGCTTTGGTTGCACCTGTCTCACCTAGAACACGCATCATGTTTCACCCCTTATTTGTGTGTGTCTTAGATACGTGAGTTTATGGGTTCTGTTTTAGTTCTGTATTATTACATTATACTTTCCTATTTCTTGTAGAAAAGGGTCAATAGTTCTTAAGTGGGATTGGGTACCAAAATGCTCATACTCTTGTTTTCACAATCTGTCTCTCATCTCTATCTCTCATTTAGATATTAAGTTTAGAGATTAAGTTATGCAGGCCAGTATTGTACAATCAGAACATAAGAGCTTTTGTTGTTATTGACATGAACTTGATTCTTTTTTGTTTTCTTTCAACATTGACATATGAATTGTGATTTTTTTTATTTTGAGAATTTCAAATTTTACAGCCAGCCTAGAAAATTCTCAGTTAAAAGTAAATAAGTCATTGGAAATGGTTACCAGAAGACTGATATTGCAGAACATACAATAAGAAAAGTGACCACTTGCCATGTACTTTGTGTTTTCTTCCCAGACTGTTCTGAATGTTCAGACGTGGGCCAAAGGGACTGGTTTATGTTTTTCCTGCACAAATTTTATGCCTACTAATTAAACAAAACTTAGAGAAAATAAATTGTGTATAAATTTTAAGTATAAATATGAAGAAGGTACTTACATAGCAAGCCATCTTGCTTACACATTTAAAAATATTCTTTCTTAAGTCCCATTTTCATATTACTGTCTGACTCAAAATGTATTTTGGTTTGCTGTTACCTATCTAATTAAGCCTAAAATCCAATGTCTGTATTTCATGGCATGCCTGCCTCTTTATTAATTTCTGTTACGTGATTCTCACAGGTTTTTGCATGCTTTTGGTAATAATATGCCATAACTCATGAAAGATGTTAAGTTTACTTACTGATTGATTATAAATTGATTTATAATCAGTTGTAAGTATACTTGATTATTTCAACAGCTATAACCTGAATGTATTAGAGATGAGGAAACTGTATTTTTAATATGATATTGAATTTCTGCAATATGTTTTTATCTCAGTTTCAGAAGAAGTTAAAAGGGCTTAAACACATCTCTCTATTCTGAAACACTAAGCAATCCTTGGATGAACTAGAAGAAGACACAGAAAGGGAGATGGGAGGTAAAGGCTGTAGACGTGCCCAGAGGGACTCAAAGCTAGTTTTAAGATGATGATCTCTGAAGGAACAGGAAAGAAAGAGAGGAAGAAAAACTGTACTGCCAGAGTTACACCGTAAGAAATAAGGGTCTGTCTCTACCATTTACAAAAGCAGTGAATACACAAGCTCTTGCAAAAATGTGGAAACCACAGTAATACTAAGATTTTTATTTCACAATTTATGGTTTATAAGCCCTTGCCACATTAAACCTAAGTTAATTTTATCCCCAGAGGAGAAGACATTATTATTTTATACTTTTTTGCTTTGAGAAAACTAATGCTTAAACTAGTTACCAGTAAATGATGGGGTTATTACTCAGGCCTCTGACTCCTATAGCTCCTTTTATATCATTGCATGGGGACAAGCAGGACACTCTAAGTTGAGGTGGTAAACTTTCATATCTATCTGTCTATCTCTTATATGTTTATCATCATCATCATTATTGTCTCTCCATCTAGCATCTGTCTATCTATCCATATATAAGCTGATGAGGGTTGTATAAAAAGAATGTCCAAAACCCCCCTTGCCCTATTCATCTGCTCTCCCACCTTCTCCCTCCTTCACACAAACACTTTACACTCCACTAACACAATCTTATAGTTCACCAACACGCAATGGTGTACACGAGACAGCCCATAATAGCTTAGGAAAGTCAGCCGTTAAATTTTCAAAAATTTTCCAAGCTGGTTGTTTAAACAGAGTTATTATTAAAAGTTAAATTATGTAAACTTAAAATTAGATAAATTATATTAAAATAAAGGTCATAAATACTCTAAACTTACCACTTTCTAATTATTTTGTTAAATGTTCATTTCTATGGTCTTGAGTTACTCACATCCATTGTATATTTTTAATATATCTGCATGATGGAAATATTACATTACACATATTTTACCAACTTCATGTAAAGTGGCATTGCATTTATTGTTTAAAATCTGCCCTGGTGGGAGTATTGACAACATAGAAATTGACAAACTCTATAAATCAGTGATTAGTACTTTCCTTTTTTCTTTTCTTTTTTCTTCAGAGAAATAGTTGTTGCAGCACACCACTGCAAACACACTCTCTTGACGCTCTCTTTCCTGCCTTTGTGAATGCTCTCTCCTCTACCTGGAATACCCTTCACGCTGTCTGACACACACATGTATATGCATGGGCAAACACAGACACACACACACAATCTACCTAATAATCTCCTCTTAATCGCTTTAACTGGTATCATTCCTTTACAAAGATTGCTTATGGCTCCCAGGAAGCGTTAATCTCTCTACTTTGTAGTAGTTCTATAATTTGAATACGTTTACTTTAGCGTATGTCATTATTTATTACACGTTAGATTACTAGATTTAGCAAATAAAAATACCAGATCCTCAGTTAAATTTAAATTTCAGATAAATAATTAATATTTTTTAGTAAAATTATGTCATATTCAATATTTGGGCATAATTATAAGTATACTAATGTTAATACAGATACTATTTTTATATATTAACATATATTAGCTGTATTACTAATATGTATATAGGTATAACTAATACATAATATTAGTAAAAATTATGTGTTGTACATCAGAAATTCACATTTATCTGGATGCCCTATATTTTGTCTGGTAACCCTAACTACTTTGGCTATTTTTTTTCCTTAATGGCTCATCTTTCTAGTACAGATGTATCAGGTCTTTTTGTCATGGTGCCCATCGTGTTTAGCACGAAGAAAGACTCATAACAGAAAGTTTGTTTGTTTTAATAATATCTCCAATATTATCCTATCTTATTTACCATCTAAACTGTATCATTCCTAAATATTTCTGTTGGATGAAATCTGGAAACATTTATATGGAACTTGAAACGACTTAAGATTTGCGTTTTATAAAGATAACTTTAGATGCTAAGAGAAAGGGTTTAGAAAGTGGAGATGGTGGAATTAGGGCAACCCGCTAGAAGGCTAAGGCAACAGACCAGATGAGTGATGACAATATGTGAATCAAGAAACTGATCATGTCTTGTGATGGGGAGGAGAGCATGGATATGGATAAAAATCTGGAGAGAGAACAACTAGATATGATCACTGGATATAGATGTTGAATGAGGAGAAAATAGAAATGACTCTAATGTTTCTTATTTGGTCAGTGGAGTTGATGGCACCATAAACTGAGAGAGAAAGGATGTGCAACAGATAAGAAGCAGTAAAAATAACTAAGGAATTCAGTGTGGGAAATACTAAGTTCGATGTGTTGTGTCCAGGCAAGACATGAAAAATGTTTAGGCACTGGTCTGGTATGGGCACTGGTAATGAGAACGAGATCCCAATCAGTGAGAATGGGAAATAGCCATAAACAATCAGACAAGGGTTCTGCTGTGTGTAAGAGTTTTTTCAGTAAAGATGTCCAACAGGGAATCATAACAATGGATCTGCAACTCTGGAGAGAATTTGAGTCTGTAAATTCGGGGGTCATTGGCTCAAAGGTGATATTGATGTTCTGGGAGTAGATGGTAGGATTTACAGAGTATTTGGAAGAGGGTAAATAGTAGACTTACAGAGAATATTAACATTTATAGGATGGACAGAGAAGTAAAAATACTAAAAGAGAACATTGCAAAGTGGTTTGATTTTGTGTGTGGTGGAGGTGATGGATTATCTTGCTTCAACTTCAAGTAACACATTTTTTTCTGATGGAACAATTGTTATGCTAGAACTGATGTTATAAAAACCTAGGGCTTCTATAAAATGTCATCTTAGTTCAGGCTGCTCTAACAAAAATACTTTAGACTGGGTGACTTCAAAAAGCAAACAAACATTTATTTCTTACAGTTCTGGAGGCTAGAAGTCTGGGATCAGAGTGCCAGCATGGTCGGGTTCTGGTGAGGGCCCTCTTCATGGTTTACAGATGGCTACCTTCTTGTGGTGTCCTCATGTGGCAGGGAGCAGGGACAGAGGAAGCAAGCTCTTTTGTGTCTCTTCTTATGAGGGCACTATTCCCAGTCATGAAAGCTCCACCCTCATGACCTAATTACCTCTCAAAGGCCCAACCTCCCAATACCATCACATTGGGGATTAGATTTCAACATATGAATTTTGGGAAGCACAAGCATTCCATCCACAGCAAATACCAAGTACCACAAGGATTTAGAAGCTTGAAATTTTGTGCTATGGTAAGACCACCCGTTGCTTGGACTTACTTATTGACTAGGGATACAGAGTACCATTATCACTAAAGGAAGATCTGATAGGACTGAAAACAAAGATATTCAGACAGAGAGGAGAGTGGACTTACTAGTCAGAGGTCTAAAGTTGATTGGCTGAGAAGTCTGTCTGGCTTCAGTATGTGAGAAGGAAGAGCTGAAAATAGGAAGTTGCCTGTGGTGTATCATTGATTGTGTCCTTAGAGGGCTTTTCCTGTTGTTATATTTCTCAAACTTGATAATAGCAGCAATTTTGAGTTGATGAGAAAACATTTGCGTCTGAACAGTGAGAGTTGTTCTAGTTCTGTTACTCAAGAAGTTTCTGAGGAAACAAAGACTGCCAAAGTCCATATGGTCTGGAAAAGAACACCATGCTCAAATATGTGTGGGTCAGCAGATCGCTGGAGGTTTTTTTTTCCCCTTCCAATTCTGAAATACTGCTTAATCATTTGTCCCATTATTGCAAATGTTACAATAATAATTGTAAATGGTCCTTTGCTTCCTATAGCCGCAAATTTAAATTCTTTCGTTTGGCATCAAGATCCATGCTAGCCTGCCTTCAGTAACCTCTCTCATATCTAATTGTCCCCAAGTTACACCACCAGCTTTACTGACTCTGAATCCTCCATTGCCACATGGACACAGCACATTGTTTCACGCTGCTATGTACTTGTCCATCTTACTTCTTTTACTCAAAATTCCATCCAATTTCTGCATTACCTATCCAAGTTTTTGGAGTCCATGATAATGAAATTCATAATCCCAGATCCCTTACTTAGGAAATTTGTTTGTTGTTGTTGTTTTTTTTTTTTTTGGAATTCAACTGTGTATACTCATTGACCTAGTAATCCTATTTCTGGGACTATTTGGACAGAAATAACGTGTCAGTAATAATGTATGTACAGAGATATTTACTGTAATAAATTGAAATAACTTGAATGTCTACTAATACGAAAATGGCTAAATAAATTATGGTATTGCCCTGATATGGAATTCTTTGGATCCATTGCAGCTATTGAAAAGAATCGAACATCTTCACCTATCCAATGGATAAACCTAGAGAGTTGTTGGAATAAATAAACTATAGCACTGTGACCACTTCACAGCAAACTTTTAATAAAGATTAGCCATTTTAACTGCTATCGGTTATTATATTTGTTACTAGTAAACATTCACAATAGATTTTTAAGTGAATAAAGTAATTTCTGTATTACCATATACATGTGGGGTACAGTTGTTACTATGACAATAAGGTCACATATATGTCATATAAGGCCATGCCTAAGCAGGACTGATTCAAATTATTAAACAATTATTAAACAACTTGTAAAGCACACATATAAGCCTAGCAAAAGGTACCCTGGCACTGAGCAGCTGAATTGTCAGCACCAGTTTGTAACCATCTCACTAAAAGCCTGGTACCAAAGAATATATATATAAGCAATGGAATAAATATGGAAGTATACACACACCATTGTCAATAGTGGTGTATTATATATGTGAGACTGGGGAGGAGAAGGAGACCATTCTACTTGAACACCACTCTTGCTTGAACTGCTACAATAATCATTTGTTACTTTCTAGTTAAAATGACTGAAATTAGAAATAATGCTTCTCTTGTACAGTGATGAGCATGTCACAGGTGCTCAATATTTGGTAACTGTTATTGTCATCATTATGACTGCCTCAAATTCCATAAACTCCAGTAATCATCCCTAACAACATCCACCCTATCCTTTGGAATGAAATACTGCTATGTTCAGCTAATTTAAAACACATTTAATTGCGTGAGTGAAGTTTCATTCACTATGGCGTTGCCTGCATTGAAGTTTTATTTCACTCCAAAAGCATGTTTTCTTTTAAGGTGAAGTCACATTTTATACTTAATTTGTTTTATCTGATGGCCTCAGAAACATTAATTACAAACAAAATGTTTGCAAACAATGGCAGTCAGTTTATTCCAAATGGATAAGAATTTGTGAGCTATAGGTTCTTGATTACATTTGGTGGTAATCGCTGACTGACTGATTCATTCAGTACATTATGTTGAGCATCTGCTGCATACTGGGCACCGTGCTAGGTAACAGGAATACAATAGTGAACAAGAAACATAAGGGCCTTCCTGTCATGGCATTATATTCAAATAGAGGTGACATCCCAATAAACTTACATAACTATATATTAGTAAACATATAAATAAGTATATAAATTATTAGAGATTGCAATGAAAGGTAGGAATTAAATGAGTAGTTGCAATGCTAGAGAATACCAGAGGCTGACTTTAGAGGTGGCCTCTAAGAGACCTAAGAGCTAAAAAAATGAAGAGAAGCAGTCTGTGAAAATCTGGGATGTGGGTTTCCCTGGCAGGAGGGACAGCAAGCTCTGAGGTCAGAAGGTATGTGTCCCTGGAGCATTTTGTGTGAGGGGTAGAGTGGCCTGACATAAGGCTAGAAGAGCAGGATTAGGCCAGGTCATACAAGGCACAGCAAGGACTGAGCCAAGTTTGATAGTGATATTCTCAAATAAAATCATGTGTTAATGATATCAGATCATAGTCTTCTAAGACTTCATGAAATGTATTTTAAAACATTATTAAGATAACAGAATGCTATCATATCTTAGAAAGGATATCTAAGAATGCTTTAAAATGTATTTAAAAAACCAAAATGAATACAGAAAGACCAATGGATCTTTTAAAAGGTCAAAATTACCAACCTCAACTGTATCCTATTTATTTTATCTAGGACTTCCTTCTCTAAGCCATACTGAAAAGAATATAGTAACTGTTTCATTTTTATAAATTCCTTCCTTTAAAATTGCACTTTATTTTTGAAATTGCCTCAAGACTATATGAGTCACTTGTCTTTTTAATTACAAAAAAAAACCTTAAATTTTTAACAGCATTGTATGTCAGTTTCCCCAGAACATCTGAACGTGTTTTAGAAATGTCTGATGCTGTACTGCTTACCATCTACTTGACCATATCCTTTTTTAGTAATGCGTACTAAAATCCACATCATGTGTATATTTTTAGGTCATACAGATGATTGTATCTTTAACTGATATTCCCAAAGTTGAGTATAGTTTATTTAGTATTCCTTTTTAATCATATGCTGTGTACAAATCACTAGGTTAAATATTGTGGAGGATATCAGACCTCTTCCCTGCCCTCAAGGATATTCAGTTTAGTAGCAGAATTTCAATCTAGTACTCAAATGAAAACTAGAGCTCATTATCTGTTACATCAAAAGGGGACAAATAAAGTACTGTATTTTAGGGAAGTCATAGATTGAGTGGAAAGTACAAATAAAATTATAATGGGGTTTTGTAGAATGAAGAAATTACTGCTAGGCACTAAAACACTTGCAAGTTATGTTAAGCCTTAAAATTATATAAAATAGAGACGTCAGGATTTTAGAGCTGAAAGGGGTTTAAGGGATCATCCAATCCAGCCCCCTTGCTTGAGACGTAATGACGCTGAGGTACAGAAGGTTCTGATTAGAACACTTGCTAGTGGTACCCAGGGAATTTTTTGTAAAACCTGGTGGTTTCCCTGACTGGCAGAAGTGCCTGCTTCCACTGTAGTGGGGCCATTGGTGCCAGTTTGCACCAGGAATGTTGTGCATGATAACCAAGGCTAATCCAGAGAATATGCTTTTGTCTTTTTTTTTTTAATTTTAAAATAATCACATTTTGTTTTCAGAGGACTACTAATTGAAATTTAAATGAACAAAATGCATTTTAATCAGATTCTTTTTATCTGAACACTCAGAAGACTGTTAAGGAGAAATTGGACTTAATAAAATCTGTTGAGATGTTGATCAGTTATAGGTAAAGCTGCTTCTTGATGTTCAGGGAGTTATAACACCAGAATGCTCTGTTAAGAGAGAATTTTTTAAGATTTAGTCCCCAACATTTTAAAAAAGAAAAAAAGAAGACTATTTGCCTACGGGTCTCAGATATTAACTTGCCACTAGATCTTTCAAGGCCTCTCTGTTCTGTGACTTTATTTAAATTTTGTTTTATTTGTTTTCAGCACTGTGAGGAGAGGGAAAGCTCCAGGTGGAATCTGTGCTGAAGTCTGTTTATTCTCATGCCCAGAGTTCATGACATGCGGAATAGGAACATACCCAGGAGCATTGCTATTTTGGTGTGATTGGCATCTTGACTTCTTGTTGAATACTTTTTAAATGGGAAGACTTCCTGGGCAGAAATCAATCATGGAGTAAAAGGTCTCTGTGTCTTCTTCCTGTCTTTGATACACAAGGACAAAACAACCACAAACATGAGGACAAAACAACAACAAACCAGCTGAGTATGTCCACTGCAGCTTCTAAACAGTGAAAGCTCCATATAAAGATGCAGGTTAAACTTATATAAACAATTGTTATTCTTTTCAACTTTGTAATTATTTTCAACTTACAAAGTTTATGTAGTGTGGTACGTAGGGAATTCTGTCTACATTTTCATATAAGTGGGGTGGATATTTCCTTACCATTTTAAAAGTTGGATTTCTTTCAAAAGTTATGTCTCAGATATGTACATGGTGTATATTTATTTCTGTTAAATAGTCACACATTGAAGATGTTTTACACTGTCATTGATTGAGTGAACAATGTTCAAGCAATTCTGATAGTCAACATTTTCATTGTGATTTTTAGAAGTGCTTTATTTCCCAAAAATAGACTTCAAGTGACTACAGTTCGAGAGCATTAAACTGCAAGTCAGTGAGAGTGAAGAACAGTCGGTGATGGTTATAGTTTGTTTTATCAAGACAGCTTATAGGAGATAGTAGTAGGAATTCCCCCAGATACTTTTGTTTATTTTTATCTCCCTTGTCATTTTCAGTATGGAGAATTTATGTGGGGAATTTATGTTATTACTTCAACATTGATCTTCAGAAAGATAAACCAAAATCATTTGGGGTTTGGCAAAACATTTTGTTAGAAAAAAAGAGAAAATATTTCCAGCAAATACATGTAGTAGAAACCCCCTTTGCTTCTCTACATTGCCATATGTTGATAGGCCAACTGTTGTAAATCAATAGTTCAAATAATTGCATTGAAACTACTGGATAAGTAGTCATCAAAAGGATAAGTATACCAATAAAAGATATCAGCTTTCAAGAAGCATAAAATATAAGACAGAGCATTTATTGTTAGAAAATATTTTAACAGCATTCTTTTGACAAGTCATTTTGATAACATAATAGGGACATTTTGTTGTGTCCTAAATAAATAGTTTTTTAATTGTCCAAGAAATGGGTTTAACAGATACCCTCATTCACTCACTGAGTCTCACTCCATTCTTGAGCCTTCTCCAAATAGTATTCTTTGCACTTAGGTGACTCGTAAGGCTCCACTGTGCCATCATAACCACCCAAAAGGACTTACCAATATCACCAACTATTTTTTGGAATAAAGAAAAAAATAAACTGGAATTGGCAGTTCCAGTTTTGCCAGTGGAATGAAGATTGTATTTTGCACACATTTAAATGATGTATTATAATTTCTCCCTTCAAGTATGTTTATTGCCTTGCATGTTTCTTTTTTCAAAGCTGAACCATGATACTTAGTGCCCAGGGAAATAAAAAGTAGGTACGCTGCCTAGAACAAAAACGCCATTGTTCTACTTTTGCATCTCAAAGCTGACTCTTTCATTATAATTTTCAGGAAAAAAATGAAATATAGCCTTTGCTAGAAAGAAAGAAATTTTCTGAACTATGTTATATCCATTAACATATAAAGAAACAGGCTAGGATTACACAGTTTGCTCCATAGTACAGATCTCTTCCTATCATGGAGGGTGAGCCATACTTCTCAGGGAAGGAAAAACAAGTGATACAGAATAGGCCCATTGAGCCATCTTCGAAAGACTAAGCCCATATTTAAAAGGCACTGTTGGAAACTGAATGAAAATCATTTAATTTATTGAACTTCCAAATTTTAAGTTAATTCCTCAACCATTCATTCCTCAGTTGTATTCCTGAGGATAAGTATTAAATTATAAACCACTATCCTCTCTTACATAAGTAACATAAGTTAGCAGCCCTATCTTTGGTTTTAAATTTTTTTCATCTGTAATATGATGGATGTGTGAGTGTGTGTGTGAGTCTGTGTGTGTGTGTCTGTATGTGCTTACTGGGTGTGTTCTAGCTGCAGCTCTATATATTAGTTTGCTTGGGCTGCCATAATAAAATACTATAGACTGTGTGTGGCTTAAACAACATAAATTTATTTTTTAACAGTTTTTGAGCCTGGAAGTCTAAGATCAGGGTGCCAGCATACTCAGTTTCTGTTGAGGGCTCTCCTCCTGGCTTGTAAATGATTGCCATCTTGTTATTTCCTCACATGCCTTGGTGTGTGTTTGAGAAGAAAGACAGTGTGAGCTCTCTGGTGTCTCTTCTTATAAAGACCAATGCTATGGGATCAGAGCTTCATCCGTATGACCTTATTTAACCTTTATTACTTCCTTAGAGGTCCCATCTGCAAATGTAGCCACACAGTAGGTTAGGACTTCAACATATAAAATTTGGAGCAACTCAGACATTCAGTGTATAACACCATCAAACTTAAAATTTTGTTTTCAACAAATACTATGATATTAAATCAATCCTATTTTTATATAATCAGATTGGCTATAAATAGCATCCATGTCTAAGTTAAAAACCATATGAAAGTATTAATTAAAACTTTGTCTTCCAAGTAATGCTAAGTGCTTGTGTTTTAGACCTCTAAGCTCTGAACCTTTATTATTATGTTTTTCAAATTTACAACTTGCAGAATTAAATTTAGAATAGAGTAAGAAAAAATTTAATGGGGATTCAGGAGTAGCTCAAGAAGTGCCATTAGGACCTGAAGCTTTCTTTCATAATCTATGCTTTTTTCTTTTCTCTTTCAATGCATGTGTTTTCTCTATACTATTTATGTAGATGGCAGAAAATGACAAACTCATCCACGAGCCCACACTATCTCCCAGCCATGGTGCCCCTGATCACTTGGCTGATATTTGGTGTCCTTGTACAGAAGGACTGGAAAGGTACAGAACAGGGGCACAGCTTGGCAGAAACCTCGGCAGGGAAAGAGATGAAATAAAACAGGGCAAGACAACCTTGGAGACCCACCACGCTGGTGGAGGGACAATTCTCAGGGGAAAATAGGGGTGTTACTGCAAAGCCACTTTATAATCTGCCCATTAAAATTGCACTGGATAAGAATGATATAAAGTTCAAATTAATAATGAAATTAATTTGTAGATCTTATAATTGATAGGTAATAACTAATCAGAGGTAGTAAATGCTACTTATTAAATGCTATTTATTTATTTAAATAAATAAAGTTTGCATATAGAATGACAGATCAGTTTTTCATCAGTGTGGTTTTATTGGAATTTTAAATTTGTTTTGATAAATCACTTTCTCCTTAGAGCAATAACAACATTTTGTTTGAAGTATTTCTTAATGACTGTTCTGCACAGAATGTATAATAGTGAAGTAAATTAATAACTTTTGAAGGGAGGCTAAGTTCACTTACATATAATTCTAGAGAAGAGATACAATAAACTTTTTCGTATTAATGAGGAATCCTATTACCTGCCCCTAAAATGATTATACTTTGACATGAGCTTTCAAATTTAGCTTCATTTTAGAATAATACAATATAGAAATAAAGATAACATATTTATAAGCTAGATGATACTTACATCCAGCAAGGTTTCTTTGAAGAGAGATTCAAAATTCCTGGATATAAAGAGCAATCCAGCTAAAATTCAAAAGGAATGCAAAAGCCATAAAATAAAATAGCCATTGAAAATATTTAATGAAGTGTGAACAAAGCTCATGTGCTTTAAATGGTTGTCCCTTCCATTAATTTCTTCTCTAAAGCCTAAATAATTAGGCTGGAATGTTAAAATCATTGCAAAACTTAAATAGCACTTTAGGGAATGAGGTGTTTTGAAGGAGGTGTTATTGCATAAAAACTGCAACCGTGAAAATAATTTCATCTCATCACAAAAAGCAAGGTGTGTTTTCTATGTAGGGTGGTGACAAGAGAAGAGGAAAATTGTAATATAGTTACGGGGCAGCAAGAACTCTCACACAAATATACATGTTTTTATGAAAGAAGCTGGCTAATGTGGGCTCTTATTTTAGAAACCCAGAATTTTTAAAATGTGAAATCAAAGTTGATAGGAAGTCAAAATGGGTAAAACATATCCAAGTGTCTTTTTAAAAAACCTATCTCTGTGGTTACTACTGTGCCATTCTATTCCAGAGAAGAATAAGTACACTGGCTTGCTCTTGTTAGAAACTTTAAGTGGTAGAATAATATAAAAGTATGTAGGACTTGAAAGAAGATACGTTTGTTCTTGTCCAGAACAACCAGTGAAAATGTGACCTCTGACGTGTTTAATGATTACTGATACAGTTTACAGAGGCTGCTCTAGACAGAGGGGGATCGGCTGGTCTCTGGACCTCCATTTTCAACTTGGTGTTATGCTTAAAATGCACTTTATTGCTTAGAAACATTCAGCTACATTGTATGAATTTTTAATATTTTTTCCTTTCTTCTTCTTCTTTTTTTTTTTTTTTTTTTTTGAGACAGTGTCTCACTCTGTCACCCTGGCTAGAGTGCAGTGGCGTCCTCATAGCTCACTGCAGCCTCAAACTCCTGAGCTCAAGTGCTCCTCCTGCCTCAGCCTCCCAAGGAACTGTGACTATAGGTGCATGCCACCTGGCTAATTTTTCTGTTTTATTATAAGGACAGGGTCTTGCTTGTGCTTAGGCTGGTCTCCAACTCCTGGCCTCAAGCGATTCTCCCACCTCAGCCTCCCAAAGTGCTAAAATTACAGGCATGAACCTCTGTGCCTGGCCTGAATTTGTTTCCTAAATTTAGAATATTTATTGCATTAGGCTTCACAGTCTGACCACTTATTTAATACACCCCTGGATATGTGCATGGGTGGCTGTCTTCTCCCCTCTTCAGTTTTCTGTGTAGGTCTCTTGCTCAGAAGGAGTTTTCCTGGTGCTTTAATCTAGACCATGGCTCTCTCACTCTTCCTCCCTTTGCTGTGTTCTTCTTCTTTATGGAGCACATTACCAATTTCACTAAATCCTGTGTCTATTTGTTTCTGGCCTGTGTCCTCCATTAGGATGTGAACTCCAAGAGAGCAGGAAACTTTGTTCTTTTCCCTGCTCCTTCCTTAATACCTAGAATAATGCCCAATGAATGGTCATTGCTCAATAAATTTTGGCTGAAGGAAAGGCTAAATGAGTAAATCCATATCCCCATTGAATTGAGATTCCATATTTATCACATATCTATCTGTATATTGATAATTTTTAGAGTCTCTTTTCATTTCAGGTCAATTTTCTGCTTATATCATATTGTTTTAAGTACTATAGCTTTAAAATATACTTTCATATTTAAAAAAGCAAATAACCCCTCATTTCCTTACTATTTCAAATATATTCTGTCATATATTTATTTCTCTATGATGAGCTTTAGAATAATTCTGTGAGATTCCAGTGAACCTCCCATTCATTAATTTAATGCTAAATTTATAAATGAATTTGCCTCTTTAAATAATAAGTCTTCTAATTCCAGATCAAGGATATCATTTCACTATTCTTATTTATTGTTATCTCTATTGAATTAGTTTTATGGTTTATTTTTTAATAGGGCCTTCACAATTCAAGTTAGGATTTTTCTTACTTTTAATTGGGATGCTTTTTATAATATTTTTCTCTGACTGTAGAGATACTTTTAATTTTTCTATATATTATAACCAATCACCTAATCAAAATCTAATTTCAATACATAATTTCATTTTCATGTGTTGTTCTTGCAAGGTAGATAATCATACCAAATATCAGTAAATTTACATCTTCTTTCCTAATTTTTAGATTTTTTATTTTGTTTCCTTATTGAAATTCATTGGAAAAGAACCTCAGAACAATTCTAAATGATAATTATGATGTTGATTATCCTTATGCTGTTCCTGACTTCAATGGGAATGCTACTAGTGTTACCAATATTCATAGCCCTGGCTATTAGTTGGTGAGGTGGACAAAGAGATACACAGATACCCAGACAAAGATATGGATATGAGTATCTTTTGTTCTATAAATTATGTATTCTGTGCTACCTTTGTTAAGTTTTTCTGTCAGGATTTTGCTGATTCTGTAAAATAAATTGGTGAGAGTCCTACCCCCGCCCCGGATGGTTTTAATAGTGTATAAACATTATAACAGCTTAAAATGATCTGAGTCTGGAGTTTTGAGATAAGAAAGTGTAGTTCTTTGGTAACTTTAAAAAATTATCTATTTTTAATAATATTTGAATGCTTTTAAATTAAGTATAGATATTTACTAGTGTGGCATGAAGCAGGCAGGACCGTGTGAATTTTTTGCTAGCCCTACCACTGTTGTTTGCTAATGGTGGGACAATAAGTCTTTAGTAATTATTTCCATGTGTTGTAGTCTGTCTGTACTTCCAGCCTTTCTCCCTCATAATTGGGAGCTATTAATTTTTTCATAATTTCCTCCACTTAATGTCATTTTACTATTCTTGAGAAGGATAGTTAAATGTCAACTTCCATCATCTTACTACAATTTGTATTGAAATACTCTCTAAAAGATATTTTTTAAAATTTGAGATATTAATTTTGATATTCCTTTTTTTAGCATCTACAAACTTTTTTCTCTAATTTTTTCTTTGTATTCATTTCAATCAATTTCTGAGAATGGGTCAGGAGATAGAGAACAGTGTAAGCTTGCACTTTACCCTATCTTTCTTGGATATCAACATATGATATGATATATTAACATCATAAATCTTATATGATATCAATAAATCATATAAATCAAGTAGAAAAATGTTCAGATTCTTAAATGAAACAAAAAGTCCTTGGGATATAGTTGAGAATAATAATATACAAACTTTCTCCTATAGATTAGTTATTTTTCATTGACTGAGTTCAAGGTACAAAATTTCAAGTTACATAAATGTATTTATCAAGTATATCTAGAAGATATTTATCATACTATGTTTTGAAAATCAGTAGCTGATAAGTTCATAATTTCCAAAGTTTGGTCTAATAATTGCTACTACATTCTTGCATTTTCAAGTTTCTCTTCTCTACAATCTTCTTTTCCACAATTCATAGTCACACTTAGAGTTTTTCCATCTTAAATAATTACCTCTGCAAACAAACAAGAGAACAAACCTTCCTCGAATGCATCCACCCCACTTATACTGCTGCTGTATCTTCTTTCTCTTTACTACCACCCCTCATCAAAGGAAGGGGCTACTTCTAAAACTACTGTCATTTGACCGCTGCTCTTGGCAACTGTGTCGAAACCTGCACACTTTGGCCACAAATACGTTTCCAATTACCAGATCTAATTGTTTTGTTTTCATTTTCATGCTACTTCCTCAGCTTTGGACATTTGGCATTTTTGATCATTCTCTCAGAGTTAGCCTAAAGGAGGAAACTTGACCTCCCTAGCATACCATACATGGCCCTTCACAGTCTGACCACACGCTGCATTTCCAGGCTTTCCTTCACCTGAGCCTCACTGAACATGCCTGTCATGCTCTTACAGTCTTTAGCATCATGCTTTCTTGCACATCTATACATTTTACTTTGCTTTTCCCTCTTCCTGACATGCATTTTCCATTCTTACATATACGAAAAATATTACACAAACATTACAATGCAGTTCACACATAATCTCATCCCCATAAAAAGCATTCTGTCTTCTATGATCCACAATACGTGGTTCATGTTGCCATTTTAGAACTAATTATATTAGCGTTTATTGTTATTGATGCCTATTTCTCTCCTTTCGCTAGTACTACCCCTCATATGCACTAGAATGTGCTCTTATTGAGGTCAGGGAAGTAGTTATTGCATTATATAAACAACAAAGTTTTCCTAAATAATGAGGATTTGATAAAGAAGGATAGGGGAAAAGGGTAAGCATTTTTCCCATGGATTCATATAGTCTAAAACTTTGACTAATCTAATAATCACTTCTATTGTACATTTAGATCAAATCCTAAACATTATTGTTGTCTATGCCAGTATCGACAGTTTTCTAGGGCTAAATTATAATGAATTCATATTCTTTAAGGTTTCATGACTCTCAGTAACGAGGAACATCCCTCTGATATCTTGGGTCATAGAAGGATCTAATTCTGCTCAAAATGTGATACATAAAATTCCACAGAATAAATGAATACATAATGAGGACATGGAAGTCCTCAAAATGTTCATTGTATTATCTTCATATTCCTATGGTATAAGCTGCTCAAATGACTAAAAAGTCATTAAAAAGTTAAAATTGAAGACATAGTAGGGGAGAAATGTGTTAAAGTTTGCCACTGTGTCAGTGAGAGACCCCCAAGACTAGATCTAGCACTCCATTTTCTGACCCTCACCAGTCCATCTTGCTGCTAAATGTAGTCTCAGTTATTACTTACAAGAAAGTTACAATTGGCAGTAGGTTAAGACCACAAAGGAAAAAACAGTCAAGAAATATGGAGTATCCAGACTTATTAAAAAGTTGCTTGAATGCTGTGCTGAAAGCAGCTGTCGCTAAGGCTACAACAGGAGGAAGAAATAATGTCATTAGCAAATGTATGGAATATGAAGGGTGATATAACAGCTGTCCCAAAATTATTGTCAAATTTGGCAACAATACCCTCGAAGTCTAGAAAGGGGGAAAAAAGGTTCAAAATAGCATCCTAATGATAAAATGTTTAAAAATACCTCAGTGGGACTGGTGAGAACAAAAGACCAAAAAGTTGCATGGGGTGTAGTGCGCAGAAGCTGCTATAGCACTCACAGAAGCACATCACCCAGGCAGGGAAGTATGCGTGGTGGCCTGAGGAGGTGGCAGTGACAAAGTCTGACTTCACTGAGCAAAGCAAAAAGCGTGTGCTTTCAGAAACAAGATCACTAGTAATGCCTGTGGACCCCGCAGAGCTATGTGAACAGGTAACCCAGGGCAGAAGCAGGCAGGATGCAACAAAAATAGGATTGGGTAGAATAAGAGTGCTTAGTAGAGGAAAAAGTTCAAAGTCAGCAGCACAGGGAAAAAATAGAACTCACCCAGAGTGCTGTTTACCCTTTCATCCAATGAAAGAAAATTGCTAAGTCCATATGAGAAATCCCATAAAGAAATAAAGGTCTGGTGGAGTAATTGTACTTGCTCATAGCAGGAACTGTGTGCCCGAAGCTGCTATTCTTCTCACTTCTCTCTCCGTCTTTTGCACCAGCAGGGCCACAGGTATGCTTTCTAGCCCCAAATGACACATCCATTTTTATCTTTTCTTCACAGCAGTCAGTTTAGAGGGTGGGCAGATCCTAAGGGCATGGCCACAACTCAGTGACTGAAGTAGTGCCAAAGATGAAGGAGGACTCAAAATAACTCTTAAAGTGATTATGGGGATGATTGTATGGTGGATTTGGTGTGGAGGGAATGATCTCATCGGCACCCTGATGTGCTTAGTGATCTCTTCATTGTCAGATCTTATGGCCCTTTGCTTGCTTTAGTTCTTCTTAATATTTCTGCAACACTCAACACCCTTACCTAAAGTTTCCTTCTTGAAAAGCTCTCCTTTTCTGTATTCTGTGGCATCAGATCCTATGTCCCATAGGGTAGTGGTCATGGTTGCATGGCTGTCTTACTCTCCACAGCACTTCACAGAATGCCTGCCTGCTTGCCTGAGCAGATGAATACATGAGTGGATGAATGAGTGAATGAATGAATGACAGGTCAGCCATCTTCATAGCCATTTCTTTCTATTTCCACTTACTTCTAATTTTGAGCTTGCTAAAGTTATCAGATTTACAATTTTGCTTGTAGGTATAAGTCTGTATGCGTGTGTGTGTGTGATGACAATTCACCTGGGCTCTCTACCTAAATTATCACTGCTATACCACTGTATCACAAATGTATGTCTCCAACAAAAGTGGTCAAATATTAATTAGATATATCCACTTATTATATATAACCTTGTTCTTTTAACTAACGGTCCACAATGGTGGTTATTTTTCTTCAATTAGATTTTAAGCAATTTAAGGAATGGAGCCACAGATCATCTTTCTTTTCTCTACCCCTTAGGAACTAATACAGAGCTGATCATTATTTTTTTTTTTCTGGTTAATCAATTGCTGGGAGACAATTTATTTCTTTTAGCTTAAAAACATCATTTCCCATTTGAAGAAACTATATTTGCTTTTTCTTAAATTCAACCAAGTAAGTAGCCTAGAACCATCATCGAATGTAGAAATGACATTGGGTATTAATGTCATTCTACTCCTTGCCTTGTTAAAAGTGCCTCTAGAATTCAGGGCCTGTTGTGCTTGTGAAGAAGGCTGTTTTGCACAACTTTTACTTATTTATTATTCATCTAAGAAACATTTATTGAATGGCTATTTTGTGCTTTGTCCTAGGGATAAAGTAGAAAATTAGATGAGTAGGTTTGATCTCTGCTGACATGGAAAATGTAGATTAGCCAGAGTAAAAAAATAATTAAGAAAACATGTAAATGAGGAATTTAAGAAATTTCAATTCTATGAAAATAACACAAGATACAGTAAATGGAAAGGTTGATACCTTAGTCAGTTCAGGTTGCTGTAACAAAGTATGATAGACTGGGTGTCTACTAAATTACAAAAATTTCTTGCTCACAGTTCTGGAGGCTGAAAGTTCAAGATCACAGTACCAGCCTGGTTGGGTTCTGGTGAGAGCTCCCTTCCAGGTTTACAGCTGGCTTCTTCTTGCTTTGTCCTCATGTGGTGGAGAGCAGGGTACTAATCTCATTCATGATCCACCCTCATGACCTAATTACCTCCTGCAGGCCCCACCTCCTAATCCCCCACCATCACACTGGGGGTTAGGATTTCAACATGTGAATTTTGGGGAGACACAAATATTCAGTCTGTTGCAACTGAGTTAGGGTTTTAAGGAAGCACCTATTTAAGAGGATAACACTGAAGTTAAGACTTGAAGGATTAATAACTAGCCTTTAAAAACAGAAAACAAAAGGGTAGGCTTGTGGAAAAAGGAGCGGCCTAGGTATATTTTCTGAGGCATGGAAGAGATAGAGCTTGATGCATGCTAGAACTTGAGAGGACCTCGGAGTGGTCAAGAGGAATAGTGCTGTAAGGTGAAGTTGGAGAGCTATGCACAGCAAGGTTGCAATAAAACTCCTTGACATTGGTACAGAATCTGGATTGTATTTGGAATGTGATGTGAAGCCCTTGAGGCCTTTTAGGCAAGAGAGTCACGTGATCCAAATTACGTCTTAGAAAGGATCACTCTGTTATATTTCTAGTATTATGAGCTAAGGCAGTAAATTAAAGGTGTTTGGGTTAAATTGTATGCTGAGAGCATACATTTTATGAAAGCATGCATTCCAAGGTTATTTGTTCTTAGGGCATATTTTGCAAAAGGGATCGCTGGATTGAAAATCAAGATACCCGCATTTAAATTATGCCGCTTTCGATGACTACGCAGGTGATGTTGTGTAAACTACTAGTTTAGTTCTTGGTTTCTTAAACATTACTATGGTGAATTTTATCCCAATAACTCTTAAAGTCCCTTCAAGCACTATAACTATATAAATCTATTTATATATTGGTGTACCAATCACACACATATTGGGCCAAGTAAACCTATTTAGAGAGTGCCTAGAAAATAACCCCAATGTTTCTTATGCCTTTCTGGAGACAGCTGATAAATCTTTGAACACTGGGCTTTGCCCAAGGAAAAAAAAAATGTAATTTATAAACATTGTCTCATACTAAGTACAGGATTTATAATGAAGAATATTTTTACTCTAATTCTGATTATTCTGACTTAATCCATTTATTCACCAGCTATCTATTGAATGTCCAGTGTTTGCGTTTACTGTGCTAAATGACTAGGCTGTATAGATAGAATGCAACAGAATATGTGACCTTCTCAGTGCCTAGAGTAATGGAGAAGACAAACATGGGAAGCTATGATGACAGTATAATGTGTTTGTTATATAAAAATATGGACTGAGAGCCCTGAGAATTCAGAAGAGAGGCAGGCAATTTGCCTAAGGAGAGAGCAATGACATTTATAAGTCTAGATCCATCAGTTTTCTTCTTGATTCAATTTCTCCTTCACTTTGAATGTTAGCATCAATAAAACTCAGATCCAGTACTATTCTTTTAAATAACATCTTTATTGATATATAACCAACATACTGTGAAATTTACCCTTCCAAAGTATACAATTCACTAGTTTTTAGTTTATTCACAGAGCTGTGTAACCATCACCAATATGTAATTACAGAACATTTCATCACCCCAAAAAGAAAACCCATCCCTCTATATAATCATTCCCCATATACTACTCCTACAGTCAACCCCAGCAACTACTAATCTACTTTCTCTCTTTATGAATTTGCTGAATCTGGACATTTCTTCTGAATGGAATCATACAATATATGATCATTTGTGCCTAGCTTCTTTCACTTAGCATAGCATATAGCATATATCACTGTTTCATCCCTTTCATTCATCTGGCTTTTATTGCCAGATAGTATTCCATTTATGGATATACCAATTTTGTTTATCCATTCTTCAGTTGATGGACTTTTCAGTTATTTTTAGTTCTTGGCTATTATGAATAATGTTGCTGTGAATGTTCATGTGTAAGTTGTTGTGCGGGCATATGTTTTCATATACAAATGGTTATGTGATAACTCTATGTTTAACACTTTGTGGAACTGGTAAACTGATTTTCAAAGTGCCTGCACTATTTTATAATCCTGCAAGCAATGAATGAGGTTTCTAATTTCTCCACATCCATTCCTTGTTATCGTTAGTCATTTCCATTTTAGCTATCTTCGTGGGTATGAAGTAGTGTCTCATTGTGGTGCTGAGCTTGTTTATTAATTCTAATAAGTTTTTTGTGGCTTCCTTAGAATTTTATGTAGAGAGATCATGTCATCTGCAAGTAGAAATAGTTTTGCATGTTCCTTTTCATTCTTTCTGGATGCCTTTTATTTCTTTTTCTTGACTTACTTCCCAGGCTATATCCTTTACTAAAATTTTAAATAAAATTGATGAGAGAAGACATCTTGATCTTTCTCATGTCTTAGAGGGAAGTACTCAGCCTTTTTCCAGTCATGATGTAAGGTGTGGCTTTTTAATAGTGGGCATTTACCAGATTGAAAAAGTTATTTCCGATTTCTAGTTTACTGAATTTTTTTTAAATCATGAATGATTTTAGGTTTTGACAAATGCTTTATCTCCATCTTTTGGAATGACCATGTGGGTTTTGTCTTTTATTCTACTAATATGGTATATTACATTAGTTGATTAGTTGATTGAAATTAAACCATCCTTGCATACCTGTGATAAATTACACTTGGTCATGTATATAATGTTTTTTATATGTTGCTGGATTCAGTTTGCTGGTAATTAATTTATTATTGATATTTTTGCACATATATTCATAAGGGATATTGGTCTACAGTGTCCTTTTTGGGTCTTGTCTCTGCTTTTGGTGTCAGAGTAACATTGTTTTCCTATTCTTCATTTATTTCTGCTCTTATCTTTATTTTCTTCCTTCTGTGTCCTTTAATTTTAATTTGCTCTTCTTTTTCTAGTTTTTTTTTTTTTTTCCTGGAAACTAAATCCAAGACTCCTGGTTTTTACCAGATACTTTGGTTCTAAGGCAGTTGGTTTTGAAGGCTATTCTAGAGCTAGAAAGAAAGGAATGAGAATAGAGCAAATGAAAATGTTGTAAAGTGTATTGTTCTTACTAAGATTCAGTCATTTTTCCTAAATAGTTTCTCCTTGGATTGTTGCAAATTTGTGGTTAATTTCCACAGTTCTTCAAAAAATTGATTTTGACAAATTTTGTCTGTGTTCTCATTGCTTTTATGGAGGATAGGATTTTTTGAGGCCCTTATTCTCCTATTCTAGAAGCACTTTTCTCTGCAGTGTTATTTTAACTGCAGTGTTAAAATAACTGTGTTATTTTAACTGAGAATAGAATGATCCACAATATTTGGAAGAGACATTAGTTGTACATTTATGTGAACACAACGTAGATGATTATATAATGTGGATGAGAATTAAAACCCTTTCAAAATGCTTATTATGATAAAAAATAAAGCATTCTTGACAGTCAGTTGGTGAGTATGTGCCAATAACATGGGACCCTGATAATTCTCATACAATGGGGTCCTGATTATTTTTGCTCTAATGAAGAAATGCTAATGTGTTCATGGGCATAACTAAAATATTTGAATTCATTAACTGAATTGAGTCCATTAAATGTTTAAAAGATTGCCTTTCAAGAGAAGTATATGTGCCAGCATACTCTTTAGGGTATAGTCAAAGAAATCTCTGATATAGACATGGGTAGAGACAACATGCATTCAATATGACTGATTTAACAGAGCAGGTTGCCATATCTTTCTATTAGTATTTATTGTCCTTTTTTAGCCAGTTTCATGTTTATATTTAAATACTTTAATTCAATTATTAGAACTTAATTTCATTTTAATTGGAGCACATTAAGGCTGAGATATATTGTCAGTGAGAACAGTCGTCATAGTAATGATTTGGTTTCTGTGATTGAGTGATATGCAATTGCTGTTATGATGGTCTGCTAAAGCTGCACTTTGCAGCTGAGATGGTAGATAGTACCTCTCTAGATGTCATTCTTTCCAACTTTCCAATTGGATCTGAAAGAGCCAAATTCTGTTACATTAAATAAGCAAAAATAATACACAAAATGGAAAACTGATATTAAAAATAGAGTAAGGTTAAAAAAATTAATGTGGTAGATGTACACATTGCATTATAATGGTGATATTTGTCTATTCAAAAATATTTAGAAGTATTTATTATTTGTCAGAAACTGTTCTTGATTCTTAGAGATATAGTAGTAAATGAGACACGTAAAAAATCTCTGCTCTCCTGTTGTTTATGTTCTACTGAAGAAGAGTTATGATAAATAGATACAATATATAGTGTTTAAATTTTTTTAAAAAATTGCTTAAGGAGAAAAATAAAAGAGCAGAGAGCCAGGGAGTATTGCTGTATGATGTTGCAATAATACATTGGTGCCCAAGAAAGGACTTAACTAAGAAGGTGACATTTTGGTAAAGACCTGAAAGAATTGTGTGTGAGCCATTTTAGGCAGAGGGACCTGCAAGTGCCATATCCACACAGTGTAACTGTGCCTGGAGCTATGCAATGAACACTGGGGAAGCATGTGTGCCTGCAGCAGAGTCAAGGGACAAGTAGCAGGAGATGAGGCCAAAGAGGTTCCAAAATGGCAGATCCTTTTTATAATGGAGGGACTTTGGATTTTATTCTGTGTGAAGTGGGGAGACATTGCAGTTTGGCCAGAGAAGTGATATGATCCAAGGTATATTTTAACCCGATCACTGTAGCTGCTGGGCTAAGCGAGGCCCATAGGGGTGCAGGTAGGAACAGGGATATGTATGGCGTGGGGGCTCTAGAAGTACTATAGATTAGAGGGAATGCCTTTGATAAGGGTAGCAGCAGCCTGGGTTGTAAGTATTAGTTGAATTCTAGATATATTTTGGAAGGAGAGATGAAAAGATGTCCTGTAGAGTTGAAAGGATGTCCTGACAGATAAAATATGGTGTGTAAGGGAAAAAAGGCAAGAATGACTAAGTTTTTTGTTTGTTTGTTTGTTTTTAGCCTAAACAAATATATTAATGGAGTTTCCATTTACTGAGATGGGGATAACTTTTAAAGGAATAGTGTGTGTGTGTGTGTGTGTGTGTGTGTGTGTGTGTGTGTCTTAAGGGATGGGGGTTGGAATATTAGGGGCAGAATTTTCAACAAGATTAATCGGAGATGCCTATTAGACATCATGGATGGAGACATACAATAGGCATTTATACGTACAAATCTAGAGTTTATGAAGATGCCTGAGCTGAAGGTGTATTTTGAGCATTATCAGTGCACAGATGGCATTTAAAGCTGTGAGCTGGGAAGATTACCAAGGATGGGAGCACTGGGAGAAAACAGCAGTGATCCAGGTGTGAGCAGTGGGGCATTTCCATTTAGAGGTTAGAGATAGGTGCAGAAGACCCAGAGTGTGGTATCCTGGAAGCCAAGTGAAGAGGGTCTCGAGGAAGAGAGTGAGCAGATTAGGAATGAGAATTGACTATTGGTTTAGCAATATGGAGATCATTGTTTGATTGAACAGATACTCTCCATAAGAATGGAGGATATATAATTTTAATGAATTATGTGCTGTATTTTAGACCATACTGCTGAACATTTTAATGGATGGTAGAAAATGTACTGAAATAGAATGAGGCAGGAGGATCGCTTGAGCCCAGGAGTTTGAGGTTGCTGTAAGCTAGGCTGACGCCACGGCACTCTACTCAGGGCAACAGAGTGAGACTCTGTCTCAAAAAATAAATAAATAAATAATATGCTGAAACAGAATGAACAATCACAGCCATTAAGCAGGAAAGCCTCACTGGCTCTTTAGATGACCTTCTTGATTAGATAAGACTGACTAAGAAAGGGCAGTGTGATTCCTACCCTGTGTGGATGCCCCATAGAGTAAGAGAATGCAAACATTAGAGATTTTATTATAATTTCAAACGGAAAAACATTTTTGTTGTATTAATTCATTCATTTGTTGAGGTATGAAAACTCTGAACTCATAGGATGAACATACTTATGTGAATTTTGAGTGCAATCAGATTTGTAGGTGTTTGCACAGGTACATTTGTGCTCTCAGAAAAGTATTCTTGGCCTTTCATTTAGAAGTTTATTTAATCATTAAACTGCTATTATATCTGAGATTCCTTTACGTATTTCAGTCAACACAAACCTTGGTCAGCAAAGGAGGTCACTAATATTTGCTGTGCTCACCTGCCAATGCTCCAGTGTGAATCAGATAAAAAAAATTAAAAGGAGAAAAATATGTGATGTTATTTTGTTACAAGTAACTTGTGACGTTATTTTGTTATATATAAAGACCTGTGCATATGTTATGGTGTTTATTATAGTAAACTCATTTACATTTTTTATTTGAGGGAATCTGTGATGTAGGTAATGCAAAACAGAGACTCATCAAAATGTGCATTTATATTTTTGATTTTGTAATGTAATTTGAATGGCTGTAGATTTAATATTCTGGAACATTATTTCACCTTGATAATCCAACTAAAAAAACTGAAAAGTTATTTAAATCTATCTTTCCTTTCTTGTTCTCCTTGATTTCTGTGTTGAATCTCTTCTCTGTGGGAGTATGGGTTCTACATCTTTGCAGTGGGGTAAAAGAGTGGTGGGATTTTATCCATGTAGTCTTTGAAATTTGGTTATTTGTAGTTTTTTCCCCCAAATATGCATATAAATTTACATATATTGCACAGGTTTTTGTTCCTGATGTGATATTCCCCATTGTATATTAAGAGCCTTGAGGGTAGGGGCATGGCTTGTTTGTGCTGAGCTATAACAGAGCCTCTATAATTCTGAGAACTGGTGTAACAAAATCCTAAAAAGCTTAGGCTTTGGAAGCAGGTAGGAGGAAAGGGAGAATGCAGAACTTACCCTCACCTTTGAAGCGTTCTTAGAAGTGGCACATAGCATATCAGCATGTACCCCATTGGCCAAAAGTGGCCACATGGCCACACCTCCATGCAATGTGAGTTTGGAAATATAATCTTTACTCCAAGCAGTCATATACCCAGATAAAATGATGGGTTATCTATCTTGCTATGAAAGAGGGAAAGAATGGATAATAGGGGACAACTGAAGATAATAAAACCCAACCCAGCTAAGAATGGAAGTAGAGGGAACTGTGTTATTTATTAATAAAATAATAATATTAGTGTGTGACATTTTAACTTGAAAACTATATTAGCTTTCAAAAAAATTTTACAGAAAATTCACAATCAAATTGAAAACCCACTGTAGCCAATTTGCAGCCATTGACAGCAAAATGTTTGAGTTGTTTGCAGGTAAACGCAGAAGGATGTGAAGTGTGCTGCAGGAATATGTTAGCTGTTCTCTCAACAGGATGGAGTCCCCCCTTGTTCAACATGGGGCATTATCATTATTGTCTTCTCCAAATTATTACATGAAATGACATGCTTATATGGAAGTGCAAAAGCTCATGAGGAAAAGTAGGTGATCTGTCCTTCTAACATGTTCTACTACATTATGAACATGCACGTAATTGCTGCCATGTAGGAAAAAACCTAATAGGAGATACCTTAGTGTATTGTTGATAACTTCAGGCAAAATGCCTTCTAACTAGTTCATTAAGCATTAAATAATTAGGTAATTAGTGTCCTAAATGCTTTAATATTATGCAGAAAATCTTGGTGAATTATGTATGTTTCAGAAGGTTTTAGTCATATTTGGTGAAATTGACTGGCGTTTTGGATGAGCAGGGAATTGCTGATAATATTTTCACACTTAAAATATTGGAATATAGGCTCTCTCTAGGTGAAAATTTTCTACCCAACCAGTTTTCAAGAACATATTAGGTGCAGATAAAGAGGAATGCCTTGAATGAATGAATCCTAAAACAGGAGGACACAGTGGGAAAGGAGACTGATTAGAAAGATGGAAGCTTTCTTTTAATAATGTATTCTAAATGTAATAAGAAATATTGAAGGAAGAATTTTATAAGTGACATTAAACACACACTTACCCAGATACAGGTAAATGTGCAGACTTTAGTCCCTTCGTTCCCTTATATTTGGCTGCTTACCCATGCATGAGTCCTCCATCTATGGGAACAGTTGGGAATTGCAGGCTATTTTTATAAAGCGCAGCTCCGTTTGGAGTGATCTTTGAATTATTTTGCTGTCTAAAGAGAAATTAACAAAGGAAAAAATGGTAGTTTACCCATATCTGGGGAGATTTTCAATGTGATTTAAGTTATCCAAATCATGCAAAATACTCATTTACATTCTGAAAGAAAAGAAAAATGTTGTTAATGTTGAATTTGATAGCTAACATATACATTTTAGGTCTAATTTATGATAGAGAACAGTGTCATACTTATGTGTTGTAAATAAATAGCACAGTAGGTTTCTAATGTAATCAAAGTTTTTAAACACTTGATAGTTCTATGTAATTCATGTATAATTTCAATAACTTAAACTATTGCAATATTTTATAATTGGAGGTTATTATTGTTTCACTCTCAAAAAAATCTAAATTTATAAATGTTTAATGTAAGAAAATACGACCTGATTTGATAAAATATATTTTCTAATCAATATTTTACTTTAAGATTGATTGAGACAGAGATTCAGACAGAGATTGATTGATTGATTGATTGACACAAAGCCTAACTCTGTTGTCCAGGCTAGAGTGCCATGGCATCAGCCTAGCTCACACCAACCTCAAACTCCTGGGCTCAAGTGATCCTCCTGCCTCAGCCTCCTGAGTAGCTGGGAAAACAGGCACACAACAGGCACCCAACGCCTGGCTAATTCTAGTCAATACTTTAAAAAAGAGAAAGAAAAAGAAAAATTTTCAGGAATTACTATGTTACTTGAAATATGCAAGATATAAATAAAGTTTTGGAATCTTTTTAAATTTGTAACACTTTTTCATTTCCATGATATTTTAGTGAGTCAAGAATTTCACTGATTTGAATGAGATAGAATTGTTATACAGTATGCTTATACTATATAGGTGTCCTATTTGTGTAAAATACTGAAATTTAAATTCATTTCATTTTAAATTTAATATATATACATATACATTTACTTCATAGATTTAAATAAATACACTTGAAATAGTATTTAATAAGAATCAAGTGTTAAACACATGACATCATGTGCTTTCAGGCACTATACTGAAAATTTTATGTAAGCTAACTTATTAAAGTTTGAATCCTTAAAATATTAGAAGACTGTCTTTGTGAGGCTAAGCTACTTGTCCAATAACACAAATTTAGTGTCTCAATGAGTTATTTATCACAAACATCAGCCTATGAAATATGATTTTTATCTATTAATCAGCTTTAAAGGAAACATATAGTTAAGTTTGTGGATTGAATTTCCTTTACTTGCCCCTCAAGTATTTTTCTTGCTACATCTCTTTTTCGGATATCTTTAATATCACATGAGACTATATCCCATGCTCTAACTAATCCAATAACAACTGCTTTAATTTTTGTTTGTGGATTCTTTTTATGGGTGTAGAGAAGATATTAGAAACTCAAGGATTATCAGATTTATTTTGCCTGATTTTGAGATACTTATAGATGTTCATGGTAACATCAGTAATAGTGGTCTTGATTTTTGTCTCTCGCTGTGCTCTTGAGACATTAAGTGTACCAGAGACATCAGTTTTCATGACCATGTATATTTGTCTTTGCTCAGTCAGAATAATACGCAAAAATTACTTATCTTCAGGTTTTAAATTAAAGAAATGTTAAATAATCAAACTGATATGCAGCAGGTTGTATAGCCTATGAAATGGTTATTAAGTACAGGGAAACATTCTGAATTCTGACTGCGTGTGTTAAGTACAATGAATTAGTCAAGTAGTCAACAATAATTTATTTTTTATAGTCATGCAATATTAATTAAATGAATTAATTTAGTACACAGAAACATGTAGCCCAGTGCAATTCTTAACCTCTTGGCCATAATATTCCTACTGTAATGTTGCTAAAAGAACATTTAATAAGAAATAAACATTTATGTCTTTCAAACGATAAAATGTATTGACCTAAGTAGTCTGTATAATTATTTGATTACTATAACTTAATTATGCAAACGTTTCTTTTAAATGTTTTATTTTAATATCTGAACCCACCTAGATATATTTTGTGACTTGGAATTTCATATGTAATTCGGGAATCTATAATCTGCCAGATAGGCCAACAATGGAAGCTGAGTAATGTTTGACAGTCTTGTCCTAAATCAATAGCATTTTCAGCATGATGGAAAATGAAAGCTTCCTTTCTCAGCTTCTGCATTATCACATTGGTAATGAGTCAACACAGCTTTCTGCCAAATCCCCTCCTCAAAAGACAAACAAAAGCATAGATATCTTTCAGTTATTTTAGTTGAATTTCCTTATATTAAAATAGGATGTTTCTTAAAATATGTTAGGGATTGAAAGTACTGAAGAAGTACTCAAAATATATATTTCTTTACCAAACATATAGACTCTTAGAGTTATCTGGATGCTGAAAGAAGAGTCTATGTAAAACTGGAGATCCAATAAACATGCATGTATTGAGCACCTGTGTGTACCCATCCTTCTATTAGATTTGCAGAACCAGTTGAAGATTGGCTTTATTCTCATGGTCAGAAATATGCCATATTGGTACTGAAGAAAATGGACAATGAAGTTGTTATACTTTTATCTTCTTATTTATTGAAGTTTTAAGAATTTAATTGGAAACTCTTTAAAACTTCAATAAACAATGAGCAAAATCCAAAGAGGGATTTTTATTTTGTTATTGTCTATAATGTGGCTTGATCCTGCCAGCTCTGTTTCTGCATTTTACATACAAGAGTCTCAATAAAGCCATTGAGCTTTTGGTCAAATTCAGCAACATTTGGGTCAAATGCTGAAAACAAAAATGTAAATACTGCTGTGATTTTAAGAGAGTTCGATAAATAATTCTCCATGTAGTGTTCATGTTAGGTTATAAAAGTTTCTACTTGCTGTGGTCTGAATTGGTCCCCCTCAAATTCATAGGTTGAAACTTAATTGCCAATGTGAAAAAAATGAGGCCTTTAAGAGCTGATTAAGTAATAAGGGCAGAGCCTTTGTGAAAGAGAGTAGGACCCTTGTACAAGAGGTTGAAGGGAGCTGCCTTGCCTTTTGCCATGTGAAGATACAGCATGAAGGTGTCTTCTGTGAGGAACAGGGTACTCACCAGACACCAAATCTGCCGGCACCTTGACCTTGGACTTCCCAGCCTCTAGAAATATAAGAATAAATTTCTGCTGTTTATAAACTATCCAGTCTAAGATATTTTTTATAGCAGCCTGAACAGACTAAGATTTTATGCAAGGCAACCCCAAAATCTTTAAAGTGGTAAAATAAAGATGGGAGAGTGAAGGATACCAAAAGGTCTCCCATATGCCCAAATTCTCTAGTTCTTGGCATTTTATTCTTTCCAAAGTTAAGATATTAAATTCAAAAGATGTAGCTATTATAATTTACCCCTGTTATATCTGTTGAGTGATGTCATACTTAGGCAAAGCAGGTAGGTGCATCAATTAACATTGTCACATAAAAAGAGAAAATGTGAGTAAATAAGAACTAGAAATGGTATGTTTTGAAGAAGGACAGCTGCATGTAAAGAAAGATCTATATAATATGATTTGACCCTGAGAGAACATAAGCAAATAAGGACTTGAGATGCCTAAGGAGCACTAAAGGAAAATCTAGCAATGTCAAAAGTTTATTCGGGGCCAGATCATGTCTTAGATATGCATGTTATTTAATTTCAAGATATTGTGGACCAATGCTTTTCTATTGTTAATGTACGTACAAATCACCTGAGGCACTTGTTAAAATGCAGATTTTGATTCATTATGGTGCGGTGGTGCCCAACATTCTGCATGTCTAATAAGCTTCAGGTAATGTGATGCTGTGGGTCTTGGACTACCTTTGGTGTGATTATTGATTACTGAAATTATTTTATTTGATCCAGAAAGACTTTTTCTTCTTTTAAAATTACTACAGAGACTTTACCTACAATTTTAGCAGAATATACTTGCGACTTGTAATTATACTTTTAGTTAATGTTTTACTGTAAGTACTGGCATAATGGATATTTGAAACTAATTTATCAAAACACAATGGAAGCTATATATGTTATGTTAATATTTATAATTGCAATGACATTTTCCCATAGTCTTTCTTTTTTGCATTAATTTGCCAAGTATTAGTACATCATCCCAACAATAATAAAATATTCTGAATTTTTAAAGACACAGTACTCAATTACATTTAAATTATTACAGCAAATGTACCCAATTTTTAAATGGATTTTTAATATATTATATTCATTTTTCTTAACATATTAAGTGATGTAAAGAAATCTCTGAATCCAAAATCCATATGATCTCTTTAAGCACAATTACACCATTTACCTGGAAAAGCAAAATTTAAGAAATGCTACTTTCAATTGTACCTAGAAAAGCAAAATTTAAGAAATGTTACTTTCAATTGCTTTCAATTGTTTGGTTCCATTCTTATTTTCACCAGAATAGGTCACAGATCAAAGAAAGGAGATTTGGTTCAAACTCTCTTTGTCTTGCTGTTCTATTAATGGGAAAGAGGGCATACAAAGTAAAGAGCATAGAAACAGTTGAAATGTACTATCTGTAGATTTTTAACTTTGATTTTATTGTTTATTTTCTGTCTCTAACAAGTCTCATGTGAAAGCTTTGAGATCTTGTTTTTGGAATTAAAAAATAAGTAAAATAAATCAACATATTGCATGGTAATTTTTGCAACATTATATCTTGTGATTATGAAACTTTCCTTTGCAAACCTTTAGGTTACCCGTGATCACGCCCATGTGACCAAAGATTACACAGATGGCCATAAATAGCAATAAGAACAAACTATAAGATGACAGCTTGAGGCTACATTAAAAGAAGTGCTAAAAGAAGAAATATCACCTCTGATTTTCTGTCTGATGAAAGTGTGGGAATTTTGGTTCCACCACTTCCTGTATATATTTAGCAGAACATAAATGATTAATCAATACTTCTGTCAGAGACCCTACCCTAGTCTTTATGTCTCAACTCATCCATTCAACAAAGTATTTTCATTTATGGCCTAGAATAGCAGTTTATATTCGGGTATAATTTGCCAGTGATTCCAAATATGGAAGTGTTATTCTTGCAACTGTGTTAAAAATGTAGAAAATGTTCCTCAATATGGAAAAGTAATTATAGAATTCAGATTCTTTTGAGTTTATGCAAACTAAAAATCTGCAGGAAATAACTGGATAGGGAAAAGTTTCATATGGGTAAACACTCAGGAAGCAATAAAAACAAACCTACAGCATTATGGTCCAGCTTTTGAGGTATGTGGTGGTTATTACCAGGCAGAGGTAAAAGCTGCTCTGAATGTCAGTATGATGCATTTGTGCTGAAATCCTGAAATCTTTAAACTTCAAGAACTATTTATTTTGATTTAGTAATTTATTTGTTGCTCAAATGCCTATTATTTGAACATGTATTAGATGTACAGCAATGTACTCTGTGCTATTAGGGGGGAGAAAAAGCAGAGTAGAAGAGAAAGCCTTTGCTTCTAAAGCTGTAATAATAGAGATGGAAAGAATAAATAAGCATACATAATATAATTAGAGTACCTAAGCAAATGTTTGATAATAAAGTATTGACTTTAAGAGAAACCAATGAGGAATATATTCAAAGAAGTCTTCTTGCAAAAGATCATACTGTAGGCCGGGCATGGTGGCTCATGCCTGTAATCCTTGCACTCTGGGAGGCCAAGGCAGGAGGATCATTTCAGCTCAGGGGTTCGATTGAGACTAGCCTGAGCAAGAGCGAGATCCCGTCTCTACTAAAAATAGAAAGAAATTAGCTGGGCAACTAAAAATATATAGAAAAAATTAGTCTGGCATGGTGGCACATGCCTGTAGTTCCAGCTACTTGGGAGGCTGAGGCAGGAGGATCGCTTGAGCCCAGGAGTTTGAGGTTTCTGTGAGCTAGGCTGACGCCACGGTGCTCTAGCCCAGGCAACAAAGTGAGACTCTGTCTCAAAAAAAAAAAGGCCATGCTGGAGACCAATGATGCATGTATATTGGAGGAAGGGAAATGGGAAGGAATGCTGGGTCTACAAAACAACATAAGAAAAGGTGTGTAAGAGAGAGGTGTTTAGGGGCATGTGTTTGTGGGGAGGTAAGTATTCATGAAAATGTGTGTGTGTGTGTGAGGGTGTTTCTTTGTGGTCTTAGAAACAACAAATCACCCAGAATTAAATGGAAAGCATAGACTATATGGGAGGACTAAAAATACAGCATAGAACTGACTCTTTGTCAGTGAGAAGTACTTTATGACTTACTCATGATCTTCCTCAGATTTTCATGTGTGAATATCTAGATTCCTCAAATAGACTTTAGCTTCCTAGAACTCTCTCTGCAGTACTCATGCTATCCCAATATATATGGATTTAGAGTCTGGCTTGTTCTAGAGTCCTGAGCTCTTTCATTTTAGCTGGAAATGGTGTCTGGGAAGAGAAGACAGGATAACCCTGGCACATCATGGGTTTATATTTATTCATGAGGGTTTGCTTAAGAGGAGTTCTATTTGTATAAATCCTCTACAAATAAAAATACTGTGTTGCATTTCGATCAGATTTCATCCCAACTCCTTGAGAAGAAATCTCAAATTTTTAAAAATAAAATGTATAAAATAAATTCATAATTAGAAACAGCAGTGTGTGAAAGAGTGGAATCTGAATAAAGGATCTCGTATGTCAAATTCTGTGATCTGTGTGTCTGATTATCTTCTATCTCACATGACTACTTCCATTCTCATGCATTCATTCAGAAGGGTCTAGGGACCCTTATGAATGGCACAGCTCCTATTCTCAAATTGTTTTTGCCCTATAGCAGAAAACAGACATGTAGACACCTGACTCAATTGAATAAGATTCTAGCTCTGTGGGAGCAATGTAGGGTATATAAAAAGTACTATGAAGTTCTAAAGAAGACACAACTAACAAGGTCTGCCTGGTTGTGTGCAGATGGGATGAAAAAAGGCTGAGAAAGATTTGCAGAGAAGGGACACTGGAATTGGATCCTAAAAGCTAAGTGGACACTTTCTAGGAAATGAAGAAGAAAATGAACATTCCAGGCTTGTCTGGTCCTCCTGCATCTTGGTACTGGCTGTTGCTTTTTCCAGGGTTCATCTTTTTATTTCACTGTTCACCTTAGATGTAAGGCTTTTTATAAATCACTGCTGCCTAGTTACCTTCCGTTCACTAACCATCAGATTAAAGCCCTCTTGACTAATGGTGTGTTACGCTGTGCTGACTTCTGTGGCAGGGTGGAGCTTTGCACGCACACTTTGCTCTCATTTCACCAAATAAGCTCCTGCCTTTTGTTTGTCCTACCCAGGCAAGGTAATCTTTTTGTGTTTATTAACTAATTAAAGGTCATTTATGACTACACGTAGGTGATTTGGGCCTTATCATATCACGTGTCTCTTTTAAATAACAAATTTCTTTGGTTATCTCTTATCTCCAAAATTGTCAACTGCTCTTTTTTTGTTGTGTTGCATGGACACTTCCTTTCTACTAGTATAACAGTCTTTAAAGAAAACCCATCAGGAGATTAAAGAAGAGCAACTCTGTGATGGTTGATTAATAGGAAAAGATTTATTAAAAGATTTTACTACCCATAGCATGTTTGAATAGTAATCAGAAGTGCAATTTAGTCTTTAATTTGATGTTGGTTAGGCGCAAATGTCTAAGGAATGAAGGAAATTAAATAATATCTTAGGCTAGCATTTCTCAGATGCATGCTCAGTGGTTCGTAAGTTCTAAATATTTTCTTTTGGTTTTGAGTTTTCACCTCAGATGAATGATTCATTTACTAGTATGGTTTCCAGAAAAAAATATGAGTACCCACTTAAATTTAAATTTCAGATAAACAATGGATAATTTTTTAGTATGTCTCTAAAACTTTTCATAGGGTACATACTTATCCTAAAAACTTATGTCCCTCAATAGGACGTACTAAAGGATTATTCTTTGTTTATCTGAAATTAAAATTTAACTGAATGTCCTTTATATTTATTTACTAATCTGTCAATCCCATTTATTAGTAATAAAGAGTAAATTTCTCTTTTGCGGGGATGATTTACAATTAAAAGACAATTTCATAGTATAAGACCTGAGTTTTTTGAATCAGTATGTCTCAAACTGGGAAACTGTGGAAATGATTTTGGCGGCTCTCAGGGATTATGTTTTCTTGGAACAGGTGCTCTATAGACTCATTTTAAAAACACTCTTCTTAAACTGAGAAACTCTGTAAAATTATGGAATTGCTTCTTCATTATCTGAGTAGTCATTATCAAGGAGATAGAACAAATATCAAGAAACAACAGAATTCTAGGAATTGGGAGCTGCAAGAAATATTAAAGATCACTTAACTTAAGTGACTTTATTATTGTTAAGGAACTGAGCTTTTGATGTTAAGTGACTTATTGACAAGTTAATAAGCTGAGACTGATCTCAAGTCTTCCAGTTCTCAGTTTGATGTTATACAGGTGTGTAAATATGAGGGTGTGTGCTCATATTTACATATGAGCTTCATTGATGATTAAGATGCATAAGCAAGATACATAATTGTTAGGTAATTAAAATAAAGAAATTAATTGAATGCAATAACGTTTTAAAATACATTGGCTTGAACATTAAAAACCATAACAATTTCCAATAGCACTAATTAGTCACTATGCTCAAATAGTTATTTATTGCCAGTTGTTAAGAGCCAGGAGGAGCCATACTGCTTTGTTTAATTCTTTGCTCCACCAACAGCTGGCTGTGTTACTTTGGCCAAAGAACCTCTCTGTGCTTCAATGTCTTTATCTGTAAGAAGAGATTATGGTAATGATAGTTACATCAAAGGCTGTAGTAAGAAGGATCGCTATGAAGAACTTCTATCAATGCCTCACACTCATAAGGGTCTAATAGAAGTTACCTATTATTATCCTGTTATTCTTCTTGGGATTATTATTAAAATAATAGATACCTACAAATGGTGAGGGCTGATAATTTCCCAGCTGTCAGAGTAAATGTGATTAAGAATGTAATAAAAAGCTATAATTTAGATATATTATGGAAGATACAAGGGCTTAACATTCAATGTTTTATATATTGGTGCTTTAATGATTTTTAAGAGGCAATGAATCCCCTCCTTCAATTTATCTACTGAAGACAAATATCCAACCAAACACAAATACCCGAGTTCCTCTCCTGTTGCTTCCGTGATACTATGTCAGAGATTCTGCCCCAATGTTTATCTCATATTTTTAAGATTAATTAGAAAAATGTGCCCATGGTAGAAAATTAGTATTTGGATTTGTGAGGTTTTGCAATCTTTTTAGCAATTCAAAAAAAAATAGTCATTTTAAACTTCAGGTTCCTTTAGTGACTTCCCAAGAGGCTCAATTATTTACTCATGGGAAGAAGAGAAAGAGTAGCTTCTTCCCACTTCAGTTCTGATCATTCCAATTAGAGGTTTATAACCAGTAAAGTTTGGGATATGTTTCCAAATTTATTGGCTGTGGTGTGTTAAGTTCTGGAAGAGCCACAAGGGAAACTGACTAAACTGACTGTATTTATCTCAGTAATACTTTTGAGCAGATAAGACTAAGCAATACTTTTGAGTAGATAAAGACTTTTTTTTTTAAATAAAGCAAGACCTGACTTCCTTTAAGTATAAGTAAATAAGTAGATAGCTATTGTATTGTTATTAGGTGGATTTGAATCCATTACAGTACTCCGAAAGGCACAGAAGAGCTGCATTTTTGTTCTTGAAATACTCAAATTCACAGAATTCTGCTACCGGTTTATGGCAGCGTGCTCCAGATTGAATCCTTGGTCTTTTAGCGTAGCTGTGGCAAAGAGTGATTGACTGTGTGTTTCTCTCTTCTGTGAGACCCATAGTCCATGTCAGAGCATTATAAGTAGCTTCAGACTATCAATTCCCAAGTTCCTGTGTTACTTGCTTGTCTGCTTACAAGCTAGAATTTAGTTAAGGAGTCCCTTAATTTTCCAGGAGCTGTAGCTGAAGAAGAGTCAAATGGAACAATATAGAAAGGCAACAGTTTCCCGGTTTGCAATAATGTCAGGAATGTCTACTGTGGAAAAATCTTGCCCCTTAAATTCACAGATCCATTTGTGTGTTGATGCATGCATTCCTGCACTTATCCGTGCATTCATTTATTCATGACCAAAGACTATGCTAGGTATTGGAGATACAAAGACAAATATGGTTCCTGACCTTGAGGCCTCTGTTTGAAACGTGTACTAAAGCCTGCAAAATAAACAGATCAAGTTCCAGCCTCAGTTCTATAAGTTTGGCCCTGAAAGAAATCCAGTAAAATCTGGAAAAATGTTATTGAATAATCACTGAGCTTCAGAGCAAATTATAATCTCCATATTAGCAGAGATCACATCTTTGACACTATATCCTCACTGTGCATGGCATATAGTAGGTGAAGAGTTTAAAGAATGGAGTAATATCTAGATATATTCTTCAAAAATCTGAAACCGTCTAAAGTATAGAGATGTTAAAGTTTTCACTCACATAAAAAATTGTTCTTAAGCTAGAAATGGAAGTAGGCAACTCGGGAATTTTTGATGCTATAGTGGAAGGTACAACCTCCACTTTACTTTCAGATCAATAAATACATCTTAGCCTGAACTTAGCAACCAGCATCTCTGAGGAAGTATCATATTCATATCAGAAACAACAGCTGTTATTTGCACGTATTAAAATGATGTTCTTCCCAGCTGTCTGGCTCGGAACCCTTTGCCATCATAAGCCCCTTTGTGATCTAAGTTATGTATATTTGCTTCCTTATTCCAAAGACGGTTTGGAGGTTGCGGGGTGGGGGTGGCAGGCAGCGTTCTATGTTGGCATGTGGCTGAGGTGACAGGAGGAATTTAGCAGCTCGTGGGTGGGTGTTCAGGGAACAGGTGGCATTGGGAGAAGGAAGTGACTGTCACGATTTGGTGGCATTTGGGGGCGTGTATAGGCAGGCATTAAAAAGAGTTGGGTATTCTAAAAACACTTTGGTATTCTCATGATGAGAAATGGAATACAGGACTTTTGAGATTCTGAAACACAGCATGTCAGTTTGTCACCCTGTGCGGTCTTAGGAAAAGAGCCCAAAGCATTAAAGATAAATAAGAGCAGTAACCAATTTGCAGAATGTATTCACAAAACCTAAATGATCCTTTGAGGTTTTGAGTTTTTGTTTTAACAGCTTTATTGAGGTGTGATTGATATACAAAAAAACTGCACATATTTAATATATATAATTTGATAAGTTTGGGCATATGCACAGACAATGAAACCATTACCGCAGTCAAGGTAATAAACACATCCATCACCTCCCAAAGTTTCCGTGTACCCCTTTGGTTCTTTATTTTCCTCAGTGTTTATTTGTTCATTTTTGCTTGTTTGTTTGTTTGTTTTGAGACAGTGCTTTGGCTAGTCAATAGTAGGCCTTTTAATGTTCTTATTTTATCAGAGAATAACCAATTTTCACCTCACAGTTCTTATTGTTGGTTGATTTGAGAGGCAGATATCAGTTGCCTCAAATGAAATGAAGCCATTTCAATATGTTGATTGGAACCACATAATCAACAGGTTACCTTTAGCACTTGGCATCAGGTGACAAATACGTCCTGAACTCTACACCTGGAACTGCTCGTCTCTTAAGAAAACTGGGCACTCCGACATGCACAATGGAAGAGCTTCTTCAGTTATTGATGTAACCAGCATGATCCCAGCCTCTTTGAGGATATCAGGAGCTTAAAAGTTTTGATTCAGTTCTTGTCTATTCAGTTGAATAAACAAGCAAAAACACATGACTTCCCCACTCCAAGTTTTCAAAAGACACTATGGAAACCTTCAGTGAGGAAGGTTAAGCAATAGAGATGTGAAAAACCCAGATACATTAACCACAATGACGTTATAAAGATATTTCTTAAAAATGAACCGCACGTCTCTTTTTCAAATAGGCTTTTGATAATCTGTGGTCATTTGTAAACCCTGTCACATCAGAACCATAAAAAAGACAGTATTTAAAACTTTTGGGAAAACAGTTTTTCAGAATTGAATTCGATGTAATGTTTAAAGATAAGACTATCCTTCAAATGCTCATGTCACTTTAAAGACATCATAGGGCTTAAACACCTTAAATAAATAAGTTCGAATTAAAAGAGATGTATTAAATCTTGAGTACTGGTCTTTTATAAACTCACATTGAAATGGGAAGGATGCAGTTTTAAAATAAGTGTTTACTTAAGCATTTACTAATCAGGGCTATGAAAGGGGAAAAAATCAAGGAGAGTTATGTGGCGAATCAACAGTTGTGTGGTGAACACAGCATTGGTAACGGAGAGCTCCAACTGTGTATTTTGTTCCTCAAAGGGACAGAATTCAGACTACAAGTACACTGGGAATAATGAAGGCATCTTCTGCTGTTCTGGGATTTATAAGAGCCTCCTGGGAATAAAGTATCGAGGAGCAAGGCTCTGACGTAGTAGTTTGTGTTGGAATTTCTTCAAGTTACCATAATGAGGTGTTTTCCTATTGCCTGGAGCTAGCTGGGCTGTAAGAGTATTTTTACCCAATGATTGTTTTAAAGGATCTCTCTTTGGTGTCCCCTAATAATCTTATATTTTATAACCTAAAAGAATTGTTTCTTTTAAGTAGCAGTGATATTCTGAAAAAAATATCCAATAGCATTTCACTGAAAATTCGACATAAAAATGACCTTGATTTGAATTTTCCTAACACTTTCAAAATGGTTTTTGAATGCTCTTTCATATGTAATCATTTCTTCCCCAGAAACCACCATTCATGAATTGCTTTCCAAAAAGAAGAAATACCAGTATTTTTCAGAAGTACAGGAGTGAGTTAGCAACAAGTCTATTTTGAATAATGTCTATTGCTAGACATTATACAGTACTGCATGATTGATGTCAAATATTATAGAAACCAGTTAAATGATTCTTACATATTTCTGAGCAATGAAAAGCAAAAAATATGAGGTACATTTCTCTCAATCTTACAAATACAGACAGAAATGTTAATTTTTTTCTTAAGTGGATCTTCCTTTCTACCTGACATTCATTTTGACAGTATGAAGAAACTATAAATGGATTGATCAAAGTATGTTGACATTTTAGTAGGTTCGAATGATCTTTGGTATTCAGGCAGGGCTGATGGCTTCATCTGCAAGTGAGCCATATTGTAAAATATTGAAACACTTTCCTACCACTCAGAAAAAGATCCCCTTCACTAAGTGCCTCCAAAGTGCCCCTGCCTCCCAGACACCAAGACCCTCTGTGATCCAGTATCTGAAGGAGTTTGGGAACAATATATATATTTTTTCAGACACTCTATCTGGTTCTGTGATTTGCGCAGAGTTAGTTTGCATTTTAAAATGAATATTCAGAAATGCCAAAAGATTATGATTCCTTTTAATAGCCCAAATGAAGTTTTGACCCAGTGTGTATTATGTCAAATAGACTTATTTAATATCAGTACAATGGTTCAAAGCATTCACTGTATTTTTTAAAAACTGGTATAATTAATAAAGCATTCTTTGGTTGGCAGGCTTAATAAGGAAGGAGAAAGAAATAGCAGATCATACAAATTATCACCATAGTTCCCTTTACATTTTTTCACTCTTTTTTGCATAATTAAAGACTATAAACCAACGCTGGTAACTTAATACTCACAGAGACTGCAAATTAGTATTACTCACAGCACATAGATTTTATTACTAACACAAGGAACATTTTAAAATAATATTTTGGATTTGCTACTAATTGACTCTCTGATATGGGATAGAAGGCTCTTAGTACCTATAGACATTAGCTTTTTCATTTGCAAAATGAAGAGCAGAACTAAGTTATATCTACAATTCTATAATTTGCATTCGTTTTTTATGCCCCATTTTCCTTTTGCATGGTAATTCCATTGGAAGACTAGTGAAGACAGACCCTGGTATCCAGGCATGGTTTACAACCATCAGTAATTTGGAGCTAAGTGAGAGCAATAACAGGACTTAATAAATAGTAGTCACAGACTTTCCCAGGCAACATGACAATAATCTGATGTTTAAAAATATGTCTCGGCCGGGCGTGGTGGCTCACACCTGTAATCCTAGCACTCTGGGAGGCCAAGGCGGGAGGATGGCTCAAGGTCAGGAGTTTGAAACCAGCCTGAGCAAGAGCAAGACTCCATCTCTACTAAAAAAATAGAAAGAAATTAATTGGCCAACTAAAAATGTACATAGAAAAAATTAGCCGGGCATGGTGGCACATGCCTATAGTCTCAGCTACTCGGGCGGCTGAGGCAGAAGCATCGCTTGAGCCCAGGAGTTTGAGGTTGCTGTGAGTTAGGCTGACACCACGGTACTCTAGCCCGAGCAACAAAGTGAGACTCTGTCTCAAAAATAAATAAATAAATAAAAATATCTGTCTAGATTTTGAATTCTAGCAAAAAGGCCAATACTCATATTTAACAGATGAGAAACACCAAGCCCTGAGAGTTAAGCCTGGAGTGAAGTTAGAGAATTTCTTGAACGAGAATTTGGGGCACTTGGCTAGTATATTCAGGGGACACAGATAACATTTTGAAAGTGAGATCTGAACTCTTTCATACATTATTATTACTACTATGTAAAGTATTTGGGTACTTCTGGGATGGGAGGTCTTAGCGAGCTACAGAATCTACCGTATAAAGACTATCAGTGCCATCATACACTGTACCTAATAGCTAAACAAACCCTGGAAAGCGAAAATAAATTTAGCATGTAGTAGACTATTAGGTAAAAGACCATTTTATTGTTTCATCTTACTTTTGTTTACTCATAATTTTTCTAATCAAGTTGTTAATTTGAATTTTACCTTTAATTTTAGAAATTCCTTTTAGAGGTTGAAAAGATATAATTTGTTTTATTCATAATACTGCTTTCCAAAAAACTCTTAGATTCATGCTTATCCCCCCAAAAAAGCCTATTTGCTGTCTGATGGTTATTTCAGCTGTTTCTTTATTGTTCTGCTTACTTTATAGACAATACAAATCCACCTCTTATATGCTTTTTTAGAAGGTACTGACTTCATGGTTATGTATTTTTGTGTGCTTATATGTGTATGTGTTTGTGCACAAGTGGGCACATACTTTAAGTAGTTCTTGATGGTTTTTATGCACATAATTTTCCAATTTTGAAAAAGAAAACAAACCATACAAACCATAGTTTGTTCTGGCTGGCTGGCTGTCTGACTGGAATCCCACTTACTGAGAAGAAAGAGCTGTGCATTCTGGCCATGGGGAGAAACCTGAATACCTGGCTACACCTGCTAAACTCAACCAGTGCCATTTTGTGACCTTTACATTAATTCCCATTTTTACATAATGATGCCAAAAAATCTTACATTTTTATTCATCTTTGGATAATTCAGAGAAGTATTGAAAAAATATTTGGCTTTATAAGAAAGTAGTACATGTGAAATCCACAAAAGCTATTTGGATATTTATTCCAGATATGAACAGTAATAGTTTTTTAATCCTAATGATTTAAAATTAAGGGAGAATGTTTATTTATTAAAAATCAGAGAATGAGATCCAACTCTTTTTCTTAGGTGATATCTCAATTTCATGGCTTGATTAAACTTTATATATGTATGATGTCTGTTTTACTAACACATTTTAAATTATGTCGTTGCTATTATTACTCTTTCTTGTCAAATTAGACATGGCCTCACCCCCTTCAAGCCAGTTCCCTTTCCACACATCCAAGCAGCCATTGAACAAAAAATAGTGATAAAGTACGTATGAGTTATCAGGGAGTGTGGATCCCTCCTATGAATGAATATTTATTACTGAGCTCATACTGAGGGCTGTGTAGGCACAAAACAGATAAATGACAGAGCAAGGATTCACCAAGGCTGACCTAGCCCAAAATTCAACTCTAAACCAGTATGTTATCCAGCTTTTCCCCACGATAAATTTTATTTATAACACTTGTAGGTGTGAGGCCCAAGTCTTACTTTATATATTCCTTGGTATCATGAAAGTATCTTTTCTAAATGAGAATATCTTAAGATGATAATATATGCAATATTGTCATTAGCTTCATCACAAATTTACTAAAATCTTACCTTATCAACCCAGATAAGATACTACAGAAAGCCAAAGTGTCTTAACATGGTAGAAATAGGTCTCTGCTGCATACTTCCTATGGTTGAGACAAGAGATCCTGCTGAACAGGAGCTGCCCTATTTTTTTTTTAATTAATTAATTTATTTTTATTGGGGGAAAACTACAAAAATATGGAACGCTTCACGAATTTGCGTGTCATCCTTGCGCAGGGGCCATGCTAATCTTCTCTGTATCGTTCCAATTTTAGTATATGTGCTGCCGAAGCGAGCACAGGAGCTGCCCTCTTATGGAGAAAGACTATGGCAACATATTTTTATAGAAGTATTATTCCAAATGTAGTGTTAGGATACTCATGAATTTCTACTAATGTTATGTATAAAAATTTTTTTAAGACTCTAGAGAAATAAAAGAAAATTATAAAAAATTACTCCTAATTTTGACATGTAGATTTAATCAAGTCTTGTATATAGAAAAATTTTATGCCAATACATTAGCTTCTAATACATTATATTTAAAATTTGAGAATATGTCATCATATAGATGTATTATAATTCATTTCAATAATTCTATATCCACGGATATGTAGGATGCCTCCAATTTTTCTAAATTATTAACAATGCTATGTAGTACATGCTTTCTCTGTATACTGCATTTCTTTTCTAACGTTTTCTCCTGTTAAGGCTAACATACTATGCTTAGGGATTACAAATAAACAACAATCTAGTCTATCTCTAAGAATATTTCTAATGAAGTTGCTTTTGCCTTTCATATTATAAAAGCTCTTAACATGCAAAATATAGTAAAAAAAAATACTTAAAAGTGGGTTCCCAGGATTTCTCCAAGTAGTATTTGAGTAAGGTATGAAATGACCATCCACTGTATGGGTGTCAAAAGAACATTCTGTAAAAGTAGTGAGTGGAAGAAGCAATATCCTTTTAATATTAAAAATACTCAAAAGAATTTTAAGAATCAGAAATCACCCAAGAGCTAGCTTCAGACAGCTCTTGAATTGGATATGAAAATGAATTTTGACTTCTACTTTGCTTTTTTAGCTCTTACACTACACCCACTTGGTACTAATTATAATTTTTGCCATGTTTCATTTTATCTTAGAATCTGTGGTGTATAATGCCATAGTCATAGAGCGCACACACACAATTGCAAGATCACTTACATCACTGATATTGTGAATGCAAATAAGAAATTCCTGAAAAGGCAAGCTCCGCCCTGCCAAAACTATCACTCTTATAAAATAAGGGAGAAAAGGAAATGATAAAGAAATAGAAGTGTTAACAGTTGTTGTTTTTATTTTCCTGCCTTAAAATCTAGGGAAAAATCTTTTTAAAACAAAAAATCACACTATGATTCTTAGGTGTTTTGCATACCCTACATGGTACTAGCAGAAAAGTTCCTGATGAGCTGTGAGTGTGAAGGGAAGAGGTCAAAACTAGAACAACAGTAAAGTTGGATGTTATTGCACGATGAAAGTTTGTGCCTTAATCATCCACTGACTTTTTTTGTTTGTTTGTTTTTAAGGATGTGTTCTGTTGAGAACATTTGGTTTAACTCTAAAATTGTAAGCCTATTTATTTGAGAATATTCAATTTAGCAATAAAATTGTCAAACATAATCTGATGTTGCTTTTAGCAAATGGTGAGGTACTACTAACTAGACCTTTTTTATCCCTTTTCTGCCTGAGTCACTACATCCCAACTTTATTTGCTGATGCAATTATTCCTTCTACTCATAGCTCTTAAATAAAGATGTAACTCTGAAGAAGCATTGAATCAAGAATGTTAATGAATTAAATTTCAAAATATTTGTTATACTTTATCTGTACATTAATAAAGGAAAATTCAGTTAAACATAAAAGAAAATTAAAATCACTGATAATATTATTAACTTAATAACCTTTACGTATATATATATACATATAGTGTATTTGGTACATATACTTCAGGTATGTAGACATTTTTTGCTTTTTTAGCTTTTTTTCACTTAAAAATGTGCCATTAACATTTAAATATATTACTAAATAATCTTTATGCAAGCATTTGCCAAAAAGTGGTGTGTATTTGTATGAGATATTAATAAAAGCTCCGAGGTAAATAGGTTTTGTTATTAAATAAGTATGGAGAACGTTTCAAAGGTGCTGAAACAAATAATGCTGAAACAACTGGATATTCACATGTAAGAGAAAAAAGAAAGAATTTAGGCCTTTACTTCATACCATACAGAAAAGTAACTCAAAATGGATCATAAACTTAAGTGTATGTAAGAGCTAAAACTCGAAAACTCGTAGAATAAAACATAGGAAAAAATTTGTTTTTACTCTTAGATAGAGATTTCTTGAAATGGACACAAAACCATAAAACATGAAAGGAAAAAATTGATAAATTGGATTTTATCAAAATTAAAACTTCTGATCTTCGAAAGACACTGTTCAAAAAATGAGTGTAAACCACAAAATTGGAGAAAAAAATTAAAAAGCACATTTCTAGTAAAAGGTGTACCAAAAATAACTAAATAATAAGGTGGCAAACAACCTCCCAGTAATGGGCAAAATATTTGAATAGATTCTTCACCAAAGAAGATAATGGAAATCTCAAAAACATTATGTATGCTAAGTAAAAGAAGCCAGATTCAAAAGGCTACATTCTGTAGGATTCTACTTATATGAAATTCTAGAAAAAGGCAAAAATGATAAGGTCAGAAAACAGTAGTAGCTGCCAGGGTCTGGGGGAGAGAGAGGGAACTGATTACATAAGGGCACTTGTAAAGATTATAATAATGTTCCCTATTTTGTCAAAATGAATCAAGCTATACATTAAAATATGATGAATTGTTTTGTATTACACTACATTACATTTCATTATATTATGTTATACTTCATTCAATCAACCTGCCTTAGAAAAATAATAGAGGATCTCTGGTTCCTTCCTGGAGATTGACAAACCATATTCATTATCTTGAAAGCTCTAAGACCTGAAGAAAATAATTTTTATTTTACTTTAACAGCCTGGAAAATCCGTGTTATTTTATCTCATGGATAAAATATGTTGTAAGTTAATTAAAATGCTTTCAGTATTTTGTAATTATACAACAAGCTATAATGCTATTTTATTAAAATAAATTCAAATAAATGCCAAATTTTAAAGCTTTTGCTATATATTGACAAAATGTCCTTTTGAAACACTGTGCCAATTTTCATGTATATAAGAGTTACTATTTCTCCAGCTGCACAGGACATTGTACGTTGTTGAAATATTTTTCAGCTTTATCAGTAACAAGTGATTCTTTTTGTTATTTTCATTCATGTTTTTTTCACTACTACTAGTTAATATAAATATTCTCCAGATTTTTTTTGGCCATTTACAACATTTTTATTTTGGATTTTCCATATGCATTCTTTGGTTCCTTCCCCCCATTTGGGACTTTGTATTATTTATTGATGTTTAAGATTTTTTTTAAAAAAATGAAAACCCTTTGATTTAACATATCATGTTTCAATTCCATTTTTGGTATTTTTGAAATACGTGTTTCATGTTTGGATGATAGAAATTTTTATTTATGGCATGTGTGTCTTTGGAATCATTTTAAAGACAATTTTCTTTTTAAAAAATTATCACTGCTAATGTGGAAGCAAAATAAAATGTTTTGGTTCACAGATAATTGGCTTAATAATTGGACCAACAGTGAATGATTCGGTGCTCACGTGTCTCTTTTGAACTCTCAGGAAATTGTTGCGTTCCTGGGACTAGCTTGGTGGCTATTAGCTTTAGCTTCAGCTTCTGCATTTATACAACTGTCAGTTCTGTTTGGGAATTCCTGCCCAATGCTGTTCTCATCTTCCTCTTTGCCTATGTGTGAAACAGGAAGTTGGTGGGAGAATAAGACAGGGTGGAAATTTTATTGTTGACATGGGAGGGGTGTTGACAGGGAAGAATCTTGACCATATCTAGATGCTGGAGTCAGTAACTGTGGAAAAGTTTGAAGAAATAAATAAGAAGGAGGATGGCTTGAGTCTTTTCATAAAATAGATGTAAAAAAACTAAAATAATACAAACAAATTGCCCAAAAGACTGTTTGTTGCTTTAACTTTGAAAACTAAATTTCAAAGTCATATGATAAGGAAAGTAAGTACTATTTATTAAATCATTACTCAAGTACCTCTGTTCATTGTAGGAAGATTATGATATCCAATTGACCAAAAATCTGGTTTTATACAGCCTGAAATGAAATGATTTGTGATTTGCAGTGACCTGTGTAAAGAAAGAGTAGGTATTTTTTAGAGCAACTCCAGGTTTCTAGTTTTAGTTGCTCATTACTTTTTTGTGTGAGCCTTTAAATTGCAGAGATTGATTTTCTCTTTTTGCTCCCCATTGCAGTTTTGAGATTGTTTGAATAAGCTCATCAGACATAACTACTTACTAGAGCTTTGTTTCTGAGAAGCACCATTGTAACACTCAACAATTCCAAATTAATTCCAAAAGCAAACCATGGAATTTTCAGTTTCACAATTTGTTTGAAGGCCTGATAAATACTGCAGAGGAAGGCTTCTGTGCTAGAGTAATTCTAGAAGTGAGCATCACATTAGATATTGCTGAGCTACCTTGTTTTAATTTTCACCAGCCTTAAGCAGTTTATTAATCTGCCTGAACTAAACACCTTCCTAAATTTAAAGATTCAAGCACAATATAATAAAGAAAGAGGTCTAATGGAACAGAAAAGCTGCTTTCAAAAGTTGACCTACTAAGTGTTTAAACTGTGAGGGGCTAGGGTAGCTATTTGGGCCATGTTGGCAATATGGAAAGGAGTAAATGAGAGTAGGTACAAGTAACCTAAATTTCCTGCTTTGGTAAAATGTACACTAGGCCTCCAAAAGAATTAAGAAGTTAGTATTAATTACATTGTCATGTTAAGTGGCTTTTAACATCGTCTTCCTAATCAGAAAGTCTTTGTTAATTCTGTGCTCTTTATGTGATCTATAACTGAGTAAGTCAGTTGGATACTGTTTGGGATTATTTATCAAAATCTTTGGGTTTATTGGGTAGTTTGTTTTGATTTGCTTTCATTTCCAGTATTCCAGCTAGTAAGTAGTGGTAGATTCAAACTCATTACTACTACTAACAAAACAACTTTGTGCATTCAACAATTACTTGTTGAATGCTTGGAACTTTTCTAGGTGTTTGGGACAAAGACTAAACAAAACAAAACAAATTCTTTCCCGGGAGCCTACATTTTATTGGGGAGAGACAGAAAATAAACAAAACAAGTTAGCTAATTGTATATTGTATTAGAAGGTGATAAATGGTCAGGAAAAGGGCAGAGAAATGGGATCAGAAGTCCCACAAGGGAGGATGGGTTTGTAGAATCAAATAGGGTAGGTAGTTGGGCAAGCCTCAATAAAGAGGTGACATTTGAGCAAGGACTGGAGTAAGATGAGAGAGTAGGTCAAATAGATATGTAAGTGAGGGCTTCAGGCAGCTGGAAGAGCAAGTGAAAATCCCCGAGGCCAGAGTATTCCAGGTGATTACTAGAAACAGCAAGGGCACCAGCATGGTTAGAGAGGAGGAAGTCAGAAGGAGAGTGATAGGGGCTGAGGCTGGAACAGCCGTGGGCTTTGTAGCCATATCTCTAACAGTGAATGTGAAAGACTATTCCTAACAATGCAGACTTCACAACTGGTTACTAAATCATGCATAAACACACTGAATGTCATTTGTAAAATTAGATTCCTGCTTGTCTTGAAAGAAAGAATGACTTCTTAGCAGTAAAATTAGAATGTTAGAGGCAACAGCATGTATTTTAGAAAATAACACGAAAGCATGTATACTATTAATATAAAAATGTGAAATTACATAGAAACTACAATGTGTCTTGATCTGAATTTTTGCCATTTATATTTATTACAGTGGCTTTAAATTTCTGTAGCCTCATACTCTTCCTGGTCAACTCAAGTACTTCTAATCCCTTGCCCTAGGCCTCAGAGTCAAATTCAGTTCTTGAAAGCAGAATTGACCTATATGCTTTAATGGAAATTACCAGTTAGTACATTAGTGCACTGTGGAGATTCTAAAGTAGCAGTTGTCTATACAGGAAGGGCAATTCTGATATTCATGTTCTGATTCTTAGTTGCAGTTACTGAGCAGCTAACAGAAGGTCCACAGCAATATAACTGCCTGAAAGAGAACTACTAGAAACACCTCAGTTCTGCCTCCTTTTACAAAAAGAATGATACCCTTGATTGTTAGTGATACTTTAATCACTTCAAAGACAATGGGCCTCTTATGACAGCCATGATTTACAGGCTCTACGAGAGCCTCTTAGGCTTTATTCAGAACACTGCAGATAGACAGCTCCTTCTCTTGACTTCCAAGCTGCCAGTTATTTCAGCCTTCTGCTTGGTTGGAAGGGTCTGGAGAAAACATTATGAAGCCACCTCAAATCTTAAAGTAGAAACTTTGAGGTTTAAGAGTCAGTGTTGAGGCCATAGGAAATCAGGAGTGAAATGTAAAATAACAGGCTGAGAAAAAAATGGATTTGTATTATGGCACCAGGGGTACAAATTCTAGTTTTAGAAACCAGAAAGGTAGGGAGGATAAATAAAGTCTTGCAGGCCATGTTTCTTTGATTTAAAACATTTTTTTTGAAAATAAGATTGCCATGATTCTGAAATATTTTAGTATCCTTTTGCAATTGGGTAAATTTCAGACTTAGACTTACAAGGATTCTTAGCTTGAAGGGAAGTTATGTAAAGTCTATATTTCCAAAATATCACTGTATTACTTTACTTAAATTATAGTCCTTTGGGGATATCATTTGGATCAAAGGGATTCTCAAGAAAGAAAGAAATTTTATCTCTTTATGTTGGCCTTGAATGTAACCTGAATTATTCTCTCAGGACTTGTCTTATGATACTCTTGAGGTCAGGGAAGATGGTCCATTAAGCTCTTGTCTGTCACCTTTTGGTTAAAATAGCACATTTGTGAAGACACCTAAACTCTGTGATGATCCATCCACAGTGGTGAAAATATATGCGTGGTTTTAGGTATGGTAATGTTTTTAAGTAGGAACGGTGGACAATAGACCACAAAATAAAGATTAAAAAATCTTCATATGGCAAATATTATTAATATAACAAGAGCTATTCTGACTCACAGTGTAAAAATCCAGCTCTGAATCAGAGCCCTTACATAAAAAAAAATGAAAGGATTTCCCAGTGAAACATTTTAAAATAACCAGCTTCATTGCTGTCTGAGTGCTTACTTTCCTCTCAAGGAAGTTCTTCTGCTGGGGCTCAGCCAATGCCGCCTCCACTCCTTTCTGCCCAACCCGGTAGCATCTTCTGAGTGCTGAGCACCAAGCCAACCGCACATTGTCCTTTAGAGTTGACAGTGATGCTTTTCTATTCATCAGGGACTTCGAGCAAAGTGTGACCTAAATATTGCCTTTCCAAGAGTTACACGATTGATTTTATTTGGTTGTGTCTATAGGATGTAGAAAACAAAACAAAATGGAAAAAAAAAAGCAGTTTGAGAAAGAACAAACCTGTATTTACAGCAGTGGGTAATACTACCCTATGAAGGATCTGGGCCTGGTGGATGAAGTGTTTCATCAGCAGCCTTCTAGGAAATAGGTTTAGATGTATAAATGTTAGTGAAAAAGGATATTCTCTCATCAGTTATTTTCTTACCTTTAAAACATTAAACGTGAGCAATAGATTGAGACTAGAGAGGAAATTCATTATTCCTGCTTGAAATTAAGCTACTTGGATTCTCAGTGGAGTTCAAATGTTTGAGGAAGGGTGGACTGCAGTCTGTATAAGCCTCACCCTATGAATATAGGCTTTTAGCCCTGGACCTGCTTTCACTGTCCTGTCCTTGTGGTAGGGGTGATCCAGGGTGTCAGCAGGTGAGAGAAGGAAGAAGAGGCAGGGCTGCAGGCAAAGACTGGGAAGGGTGGGAGACTGGACGTAGGGGAGCAGGTGGAGTTCTCCTGCTGCAGAGGGCCTAGGCTGTGGCTAAGCGCAGGGTCTCCAGGGGCTGAGCTCAGAGTAGACCAGCCTCCACTGAAGATTCAGGAGGATTCTGTACCAGAGACCAAGATCAAAGGCCAAGTGCAGGGGATCCAGAATCAAGATAAGGGATCCAGGAAGCAAGAATATCCAAATCCTGGCAGCCTGGGCCCTTTAAAGGACACAAGAACTGGGAAACTGCTTGCTGTCTTGCCCAGGCTCGAACGGGGGATGCAGTTTTTTTCCTTATATGTTTGCTGGCTGGGTAGGAACCAATCTCAAGAGTTCAGAACCTGTATCTGGGAACTCACCACCTCTGAGGTTTGCTGTGAGGGCAGAGAGGACTGAGAACTTTTTATTACAGAATAATCACAAGTTGTGACATCTAATTATAGTTTTATTTCAGACGCAATCAAGTTCAATAGCAGTGAGACAGCGGCATTCTTACAACGTTAAGTGTGGTATCCGTCAGAAAGTGGGAGGAGTGTCACTTCATACCGTTAGCGGCAGAGAAAGAGCAGTCCCCCGAATTGCTTAGGTTTGCATAATACTGAGATACTAGGTAAGATCAGTAAACACCATGAAAGAAAATAAGTTCTTACCTCACTCTCAACCCTTAAAAAGACTTTGGGTATAATTTTTGCCTTGTGGACATATGGCCTTTGTTTGGGGAGAAATATTAAGGGTAATATTAAAGGAAATATTAATATCTTAATTAAGGAAAAATAATAAATGCAATAATATTTCTTAGTGCTTCCACTATTGATCCTTGCTATCTATTTTTAGAAGTTTATACTAATATTTCTACAGTTTTTTTCAGAGAAAGCACTTATTTAATATCATAAGTATAAACGTAACCTTCATACATAGTGAGTAAATATATATTACTCTTGTGACAATTATCTTGTTTATTTGAGCCAAGGTACCTTTCTAAGTATAAAATTGAGGAATCCATGAGGAAGGTATGGTCAGAGAAATTAGAGAGAATCTGTTAACTCTACTTCCCGAAACTTAGAGAATCACTTAGGGTAAAGGAGAAATGATTTTTAAGAGGCTAAAAGGTTAAATAGTGATTAAGAGTTTGCAAATCTCACGGATCTGCTGCGTGGACCCTGCGTGGTGAATGGAGGGGTGACCCGAGCACAGATTTGTGCAGCATGGCTTGACCGTGTTGGAGATTGTAATATCTGTTTTTGTAGGAAACTACTGCAATTGAGAAGTCTCAACTCATGAGGACTAGACATCAAATCATTCCTCTTTTTTTCAGTGAAAACTGCTGCCTTAAGGCTCAGCAGGATTTCCATGCTGCGAATCCATCTCTCTTAAAGCCATCTTGGTCCAATTCTGTCACTTTTCAGTCACTTTAACTTAGTGAGAATAAACTGGTGTTAGGAGTGAGTTATCCATCCTCTTTAACACTTTCTTATTTCTATCTCACATCTGGCCTGAAGTTCCTTCCTTCCATACCTTGCTCTTCCCTCTGCTCAGTGTAGGACCCTGGGCCCCGGGCCTGCAGTGGAGGGCACAGGCTTTGCGGTGTGGATGCCATCTGCCCTCACACACCTGCCACCCTCCTCCCTGCTCTGTCCTGCTGGCACTGGGGCTTGCAGGTGTGTCTGGACCCCCTTGGTGGTTCCTCACTGTTTCTCTGACTCACACTGACTGGCCCTCAGTTCCCTCTGTGGATGGAACGTCCACATGCCTGCCTTTTCATGGGGCTTATGTGGTAGACGTTTAGAAGGCTCTATGGGCCCCTGCACCTGTACACCTGCTCCAGCGTGGGACATCCAGGAATAACTCTATTTTAGCCCCTTCTAGCTATCTTTCCTTGTCAAACGAAGGGAATGCAGTCTGCAAACATTCTTTCTATTGCCCCTTTCTCTAGCTCCAATGACATCAGGTTCACTTTTGAGACAGGAGGTAATCACCAGTCCCCACATTGGTGGATGGAATTGTCAGGCTCATTTGTCTTATAGAAAGGGAGTGTGACATTGAGGGGGGTGGTGAAGAGAGAACACCACTATATCAACTCAATATTTCCTCCAAAAGATAATTCCTGCTTGTTCCTCCCACCCCTCTCTTCATTATCTCATTCTGACGAAGGCTAGAAACTGGTTTGTCTTCTTTTGCCTATGACGAATAGGACCCCCTTTGTACTTGGCCCTTAGAGATTTTAGTTTCTAGTCCTAACTTTCCTCAATCTTTCTTTTCTCAAGGCACCATCTTTGCAATAGTCTCTGTTTTGTGAAGGGTAGGACGAGAAGGAACGATTTTACATCATGCTTCTAGTAGTATTGAAAGTTTACACTATGCATTCGGAGATATTATGCTGCCTCATTTGAAACTCAGAAAAGTTAAGGAACTTGTCCAGGGTCACAAAGCTAGCGAGTGGCAGAGCCTGAATTTAAATCCGGGTGGTCTGATGACAATGGCTGTGTTCTAACCACAGTCTCTCAAGGCTTGTAAGATGTGATGATGTCTGGTTGTTGTTAGTGGAAGCCAGGTCCTGAGACATTAGGCTGTGGCCCTTAGAGGATAAACCTGGGAACGCTCCTCTTACAGTGAGAACTGCAAGTCATGATGCTGCGAAGCCTCATTAAAGTTGGTGTCAGCTACAAGACAATAGCAGTCACTGACCCCGGGGATGGTAAGATCCTAGTAATTTATTTTCTGTTTAAATAAAAAGCATGTTAACACAAATTATAATTATTTTAGTGTACTATTCTTCTCTGATCTAATGAACCACTAAAGTGGTTAATTTTGCAAAGTATTGTATAATTCAGTGGCCATTTAGCTGTTTTCTCAATCTAGTGCACCCCAAGGTGATCAACAGTAGATTTGTTAGATGATCAAAGAAGTTTTAAAATGATGCTGACAGATTAGTGCTAGATGCAAGCAAAGTGGAAACAAATGAATAATTTTTATGCTATATTATGCTTTGCTGAAATTTTGAAATATATAGTAAATCTCTCAGAATACTAAAGCTATTTAATATTAAAATTGTGGTGCACATTGTTAAGTTGCAAGCGGTTAAACCTGTACTGAATTCCTCTACTGTGCAGCTTCATTTTCTCAAGTGAAATATCAATTTTGTCTCATCAAGCTGAGAGTGAGGTCCCACAATATTGGAGGCATTTGGAGTTCCTCCAGCTTGCTGAGTTACCAGTTAAGAAACTGCTGTCTCAGTAGCACATGTGTGTAACAGAATATTTTCCATTGTAAGTCAGAGAACTCGGCTGGGTTGCTTAAGGGATATTAGCGTATCTTGCAGAATTCCAGGGGGAAGGATGTAGAAGGAACAGAGTAACAGTGAGAAAGAGGGACTGGAATACCTAGGGAACCCTGGAAACTGTCACGATTAGCTTTTTAATCTCCACAGGCTTGCTTCCTTGGTTGACCACTCATTGACTCCTACTTTCACTTTTTGTCATCTATTAAAATTAGAAAATATCCATCATTTACATTTCTCTATAGGGTAATGGTGAGCTGCAAAGATTGTAGACTGTGAAATCCAACTGACCCAGATTTTATATTTCAGTTTTGCCGCTTGCTGGCTATATATCACTTTGGGTTGAATGATTTAATCTTAGTTTCCTTGTGTGTAAAAATAATACGCAATTTACTGGATTTTAAAGCAAACTAAATGAGATGCTATATGTAAAGTGTCTGTATTTTTGACATATGTGTTATTCTCTTCTTTGTTGATTAAATTATTGCTTGACTGATAATGTGGCGAAAACATAATCATACCATGCAAGACACTTTATTCAATCAGTTGTTTGTAAATTTGCACTCCTACTATCAAAAGGGGAACCACAAAGGTTGTATCAACAAGCTGGTGGGGAATTTGCTTCTGAGAGAAAACTTGCTTCTGAGTGAGATGGTCACTGCAGTTACAGTAGGTCTGCTATGTTGGAACAGAAGGTCAACCCATTTATAATGGCCTGCTGGCTGGAGAGACAGGAAAAGCTGATCTTACGCTCTTCTTGAAAGATAGCCTCCTACTGCCTTGAAGAGAATGTTCTGAGTTTAATTAGGTCCAAGAACGAGGGTTCTTTCTGCAAAAGTTTCTTTCAGGATCTAGCCCAAAGCCTAAGAAGCCTTAGCATAGGTCTGGCTCCTCTCTAAATTGTCCACGATCCCATTTGTTCCTCAGCATGAGCACAGACACTTCATACTGTACGCCTTCCTTCCCCATGGCTCACACATACATATTTATGGCTTACATAGAAGTCTTTGCGCCATAGTCTCCTGCAGTCCGACATTCTGGATGGCTCATCTGTGTTGCCTATTTAATTTCTTTCTGCATCTCTGAAATTTCTAAGTAAGAAAACAGAGGATCAGTAGAGCCTTGGCTTTTGTGGAGGAATATCTGTTGGTTTCAGTCCTTATGAAAATCGCCCAACCAGCCCCATTCCTGTGGTGATTTTTTACTATGGAGGCACAGATTTGGACTCCTTTCATAATGGGGTGAGATGGGCAGGAGTAAAGACTAAACTGAGTGAGGGAGGCTTGCCATCTACCCAGAGTATTCTCGGCATCTTACTGAAAATTTATGGACTTTGTTCATAAAGACATATACAATTACTCTCCCAAAGTAAGGTACATTCCATTCCTTTGTGAAGAATGGTCCTGGAAATTAAGCCTACTTTAAAGGTTAGTGTTGGAATAGAAAAGAACACAAAAAAGTTTAAGAGAATAATGCTTTTGAGCCAGGAAATAAATCAGATTTACAAAACTTAGAGTAGAACATCAGATTTGACAGTGTTCAATATATGTGACATGAATAAGTTTACCATATTCTGTAAATGTAATCAAGCAATGGTACATGAAGTTATTTCAATGGGTATTAAAACCAGTCCCCATTTTTTATTTCTTGATAAAGTAATAGACATTTGAGTAATTGACATTCAGAGGTCTTGGGATGTAGTTTTTGTGAATTTCAAGGAACTGCTTTTTATTTCTTTTTAAAATAAGAATAATAGTTATAATTAATGAGCATCTACTATGTTCAGGGCACACTCGTGGGTGCTCCTTATATATTATTATATATAGTTCTTACAAGTACCTGAGAGAGATACTAACCCTTTTTTAAAGATAAAGAATCTGTGACTCAGGAAGGTAAATTATCTTGTCCAAAGTCACACAGTTTGTATTTCCATGAGTAGCCCAAAGACATTTTCAGAAGTATTGTAAAGGGATGCCTTATGCATTATTATGCATAATATAACAGTTGCTCTGAGTTTTCTGTTCTAAACTTGAACAAGTGACATTTTTCCTTTCATATTTTGACTATGGTATGTGAATGACTCTCTTGCCTATAAGCTTAATTCTACCATGCCAGCCTTATAAGTTCTGATATTTGTCCTCTCATCACAAATATGATAATTATTTTAGAATAAGAAGTTAACTTAGAATATTTATTTCAATTCTTAATTTTAATATAATATTTATTTACAAAAGGAGTTGAAGTTGCTTATATATTAAACATAACGTGAAACAAGAAAACTAAGGATAAATAGGTAAATAGACCAGCTAAACTATACAGAGTATATATCAAGGTATACCTAAGAAAAAGAAAAACTTATTTGTATGCCTAGATTCTGAAATTATTCTCAGTTGTGTGGCAGCTAAAATAAGAAAAATACAAGTTATAATATATATTGCTTTTCTAACACTTACAAAATCATGCCAAGTAATCTGTAGATATTTTTCTGAAACTATATTTAAGAAGAAATTTTCAAACACACATATTCAAGTGTGGCCCTGTAAACCAGTGGATTCCATTTGGTAATGAGGTAACATGGTCTAAATTTACTGCTTTCCACACCTCTAACCATATAACCAGTACACAAGCCAAATATCAGGGAATGGATACTAGCAAACCAACAAAATTGTTGCAAATATCATCTTACTCAAGGAGAGTATTTAGCAATGTTCAGATGCAGTAAATTCATCAGGCTCGGCTTCTTTAACAGGTGGCTGTCATGTAGCTAACCTTATCTATTAGTGAGAGGATCTGCAGTTATACAATCTGTTATCCAAATTGGTACACTTTTGGTAGGAAACACCAGAAGAAACTGTCCCAGGCAATCCAGAAATATGGTAACCCTAGGTGAAAGTAGTCATTTTTTTCAGGCACCAGACACAAGAGCAATTACTGTGTTATTGTGTCTGTTTAAGACCATACATTTTCACCCACACAGAGGCTTACCCACTTAGTCTAGGTACAATTGCACAGGTACTTAGAATATAAATCAGTATTTCTTTACAAAATATTTCCAATAATCTCATGAATTTATAAGGTACTTATTTGATTCCCCTGAAATTTCATACCAAGTTGTTGGGAAAACCCATTGGTCCTCTGATAACACCCACCTCTCCGCGCCCCCCCCAAAAAAATCAAACCCTGATTTTATAAAATTTATAAAGAGAAAATACTTCACAGTATGACTTTCTGATCTTGATCTTTATTCCCAGAAGCCACTTTCCCTTTTGGAATATCTCACACATCACCACTGAAACCCTCAGACTGGCTGGCCTTTGTAGAGAAGCTCTTCAAAGACAGACCTACATGAATCTTCCTTGCAGAGTTGACCCCCATCTTTATCATTTAAACAAAATTTTACAAAAAGTTCTGAGATTGCAGATAAATAATACATGGAAAGTGACAAGCATCTTGATTACCTAGTTTGCAAACTAGAGTTTACTCATCTTCCTTTTGGAAGCTCCTCTAGGGTTGATCTGCCTTCCCATGATCAGCCTACTTCCACCTGAGAGTCTTGTTTCTCCCATGCCCTGCAGGCACACTTTCAGATGTGTTTGAGCTCCTAGAAACCCATGCGGAGAAGAGGGAGGCCCAGAGAGAAACTGTTGTTTCCTTTCTTCCTCCTTCAGTCTCCTTTTCTAGGTTCTGGTTCCTCCCCAAAGACCTCTTTTTTGAATTATTGACAGTAGGACTGTCATCTTATTTCTTGCCAAAGGCATTTCTAATTCTGTGAATATACCTAATAAAAAGCTTAATTTGAACATGAGAGATACAGAGTTTAAGGAAGATCATTTTGCTTCACATAATCCTCAACAGCAGTGCCCTCGGTCTGAAAATATTTATTAAAGTAGCACCAGCTGACCTCTTTATCTGTATAATAAGTATTAAAAATATTTGCATTATTGGAACTAACTGGGGGAGAAAAACAGCCTCTTGACTGTTTAAAGGATTAAAACAGGCCTATTACTTTAATCAATCATTTTAACATATTAATAGTGATATTAATTTTTTACAAGGACTCTTCACTCATAACTGCATATCAATCACCCATACTGTCTTCTTAACTTATTTCTAATTTAAAATTCATAATTATCATTGGGAACATGTATAAGGTATATACGTGGTATATAACTATGACATAGCTCAAGTAGATTTCTTTCATGCAAACTGTAAATTTCATAACTTCATGTAACTGTGATTGCTCCTACTGGGTATTTTTAAATACCTTCTAAATTATCTTGGCTTAGACTTGTTAACTACTATGTATTAAAAGCTAATTTATCGATTGATTAAACTATAAGAAAGAATAACTAAACCTATGATAATGCCACTATCCAATTTGAGGCCATATTAATTTGTGGTGAAATCATTCTAAGATACTTATTAGTGGTGGTCCTGTTGAAAACAGGGCAGCCCCTGGATTGAATTCAGCTTTCAATCAATCAATCAATAAAAACTTCCTTTTGAATTATTTAAATTTATGAATTAGAAAAGTTTACATCAAAATCTGAATTTGCAGTTTTTCTGGGATAACTGGAATATTTGGTAGAATTGGACTAGCCAAATTTCGTATGGGCTAGAAGTAGGCTTTCAACAAGGTTGCTTTTTACAGTATCTTCCTAGCCTTGAGAAGTCCTTGAGTTTACTGCCCTTGATCTAGACACTTTCTATTCCAGTGCATTCTGTACTCTACCTCCAGACCAAACTTCCATCTGCATCCCACCGCTAGGAACCTGCCACATTCCTCATTCACTCTGCCCTGGCCTTCAAGGCTTTCCCATTCTGGCCTCTGACTATTTTTTTCTACCTTATTTTCTGATCCCCACTACTAAGTACCATCGTTCTGATCATGTGGGACCACCTGTTACCAGATCACAGCTTGTACATACACACATCTTCTCACAAAGAGTACATTTTCTTGTCCCTCAAATTCCTTTCTATCCATATTCATATATGAATATCAAAGCCATTTTTAAGATTCAAATAAAAAAATCTCAATTTTATCTTCCCAGAACAACGAAGACGGTAGTGATTCTTCCCCTCTAGATTCAACACCGATTTTGCTATGATTTTTCAAATTACTAAATATATACTCCTTTATGTTGAAATTATATGTGACCAAGGCTTATCTCAATGACTAGGTAGAGTCTTAATCCTGTTCAGTTCAAATCTCACATATACTTGCACAATTCTTTGTATTTATTTGTCACTCAATAATTATTTGTTTAATAAGAAAATTTTCTTCTTTGTCTGGATGTATTTTATGTACCTAACATCTTCTGAGATACGGATGTTAATATTTATATTTGCATTTTGATTAGGTAGATGATAGATATGTATATTTAAAATATTGATTTTTGTGAGGTATGTGATTATTTAGAACTCTAGAGACGTTTGTATAATCAAATATTTGACCTTCCTAGTTAATCTTTTTTTTCATAATTACTATGAAAAAATTTGGTTCTGAATAGCTCTCACCTACTAAAATAATTCAGAAGGAATTGTGGAATACTTGTTGTATATCTTTACTGACATTATGATAGTACCAAAATGTACAAACTATAAGAAAATCTGTTATTTCAAAACTATAATGTGGTGTTAAATTTTAGGTTAATAGGTTTAAATGTGAAGCTTGACTGGAAATATCGTGGCTCATAGATGTGTCTTAAAATATTACAGCAAACATTTTTAATATTCCTTTAGTTATACAGTTTTTTAGGCTGATCATTGCTCATTATTAGTGACCAAAAGCCCGTGCTTACATTTAGAATATGTTACATATGAAAAGCGTGGGTTAACAACCTCTTTTGTATCCACTGCTGGACTGGTCTGTTTTGTCTCATGAGGTAAGCACTCACTTGACTGCCATGCGTGGCCAGCTCTCTGGCTTCTGATTCTCTTCTCACTTTGCTTCTCTTTCTTCTCAAAGTCTATACCCTGGATGCAGAGAAGGTGGGGGTGGAGGAGAGGCATGGACATCGCCCTTTGTTCTTGGACATTCCTCTAGTTTTCCTCTAAGCCTGGTTCAACATCGAACAGAGAAGGGTTGACTCTAAAATGCAAAGAGCTGCCAAAAATGGTCAATATATACATTCATAAAGTTTAAGCAAAAGTATTTTTTGTTTTAATATTTTAAATCTGTTACCAGTAATTCTAGAAAGGATTTGCAACACAGTAACATTTTAATTTTCCCCTTAGAAGGAGTACTTAATTGTTTTTAAAGACAGAAACAATTGCATTCTCATAAATATATTCATGGCACTGTGCATAAATATAATTATTCAGCACAGCTATGTTAGCAAGAGCCATAGGGATAACTTGTGCTTGGCCTTTACTCAGAGTAGAAAAGAAACCATTTTATGTTACTTTAAATCCTTCAGTGAACTGTTGTAATGAGGAGTAGCCTACAGGGAGTAGCACTTAAGCTTATGTAGTATCTATTTAATAAGGCACTTTGAAAATGTCCAGAAATTTTTCACTGGACTTTTTCTGTTCACTTCCTAATATATTTTATTTTATTAAAGGGAAACAAGGAGTAATGAGGCAACTGAGTATGACAATTCTTTCCTTGTGACGTAACCCTAAACTGGCCTTTTCCAAGTAATAGTCCCACTTATTTGGTCTAGATTATTTTTTCCTTTATCTATGTTTACGTGCAACAAACTACTTGGATCCACATGGCTTTTTTGTCACCTTCTGCTTCTATCCCTCTTTCTTTCCCTCCCTACTTTTCTTCCAAAGGGTTAGAAATAGAAGAAAATTCAGTGTTTTTCCTAAAGGATCTCCAACCTAATTGGAAAAACACATTTTAGTTAAACAGATCCTGAGATAAACGTTCAAGTGGAAATAGTTTGTTTGGGAGGTAAAAGAACCGCTAGTAGGAGAATGGTAACAAGAGAAGACAGGTATATTTGTTTCCTAGGGCTGCCTTAACAAAGTGCAAAAACCGGGTGGCTTAAAGCAACTATTGTCACACAGTGCTGCAGGCCAGAAGTCATAAATCAAGGTGTTGGCAGGGCCAGGCTCCCTTTGAAGGAACCAGGAAAGAACTTTTCCATGCCATTTTCCTAGCTTCTGGTAGCTGTGGGTGTCCCTTGGCTTATATCACTGCAGCTCTCTGTCTCGACAAGGTGCTCGCCTTGTGAGTCTCCACCTAATCTTCTTTCTGTATGTGTCCGTCTCTATGGCCAAATTTCCCTTCTTTAAAAGTCATAATGGATTAGGCCCCACTCTAATAATCTCATTTTAACTTGACTATTCTATAAAGACTCTATTTCCAAATAAGGTCACATTCTGAGGAACTGGGGGTTAGGACTCTAGCATATCTTTTTGAAGGGACATAATTCAACCCATAACAACAGGTTAGAGAAGGAAGACAAAGGATGAACTTAATTCTAGTAAAGAAACACTGGGAACGAGTGTGAAAACACAAGCCTCAGAGTTATCCCTGAATGGGACAAGAGAACAGGACAGGAGTATATATTTACACACCCCCATCAGTCATGGGGGAGGAGTGTTAATTCCCCTTTACTTCATTACTGCCCATACTTTAGGCAAAGTGGGCTTCAGAGGGTCAGAGAAAGCCCCCAGGCAAAGAAATGCAAGTGAGGGGAGTGGGGAATTGTGGCCCTCGATGAAGTAGAGGAAGGAAATATAGGAGGGACACCAACAGCATCTGCGACAATACCTGAAATAAGTGAAAGTAATGTAGCCCTAACTGTACTAAGGAAATAAATACAAAGTGAATTAAAGACTAGAGTAGCAGATGTTAGCCAGAGCTGGATTTTGGGTGTACCTTCAAACCCTGGAGGAACTGATGAATGCTCTCAGCTAGTGAGAAGCTGACAAGGATGTGACAAGACCGGACAACTGGATAAAATAGGCAGCAGTCTGTCTGTAACAGATCAGAAGAGGGACCTTCTAACAACGATGTCTCACGCTAGGCAAGTAGTCACCTGTAGTCTAGGTGAAAGTCCACATTTCTTAATGTGTTTTTTAATGATTTAGCCACCGCTTGTTTCTCAAATCTCATCTCTGTATTATTTTGTGTTAGTTTTATCTGTATAAACCAAAATCAGTGTCAGATTGCTAGGATTGACATAACAAAGTACCACACTCTGGGGGGCTTAAAAAACAGAAATTTCTTTTTTCACAGTTCTGGAAGCCACAAGTCCAGGATCAAGGTGTGGCTGGGTTAGTTCCTTCTGAGACCTTTCTCCTTGGCATGTAGATCACTGTCTTTTCTCTGTGTCCTCACATCATCTTCCCTCTTTACCTCTTCACTGCTTGTGCCCAAATCTCCTCTTCTTAGAGGGACTCTAGTCATAATGGATTAGGTCCAACCTTAATGAGCTTATTTTAATGTAATTACCTCTGTAAAAATCCTCTCTCCAAGTATGGTCAGTACTGGGGATTAGGGGGCATGATACATGCTATAAAACTCTGCCTTCTGCCCCCCCCCAAATTCATGTTCTTCTTATATGCAAAATACACTCACTCCATCCTAACACCTCCAAAGTCTTAATGTATTTAAGCATCACTTCTAAACTCAAAATCTCATTTAAATGTCATCTGAATTGGGTGTGGGTGAGATTCGAGGTATAATTCTCCTGAGACAAAATTCCTGTCTAGCTGTCTCTGCCCGTCTTGTACTCTGGTTTGGCTATCCTGAAGTTTTTTCCAATTCCCTGCAGTTTCTCGCATCTTAACACTTGCACAGGCTATTCCCTCTTCTCAGGATATTCTTCCTCATTCTCTTCTCTTAAATTTTTCTTTTTTATCCATCGAGCAAATGTCTACATGGTGTTTCCTCCTGTGGGAGTTCCCTACATTTCTTCAGGGCCCTCTTTCTTGCTTGCTCCTTCAGGGACACTGCCATTCCCCATGATGGCACACGTTACACTCTACTTCAAGCAGCCTGTTAAATGTTCCTGCCGTTCTCTAGACAGGAAACTAAGAGAGCAAGGGCTCCTGGGGTTTTGGCTTGTCACCACCATAGTTCTGCAATAGTCCTAGGAATATAGTAAGAGGTTGGCAAATTAGCTGAAACCAAGGGCGGGAGGTAGAGGGAGAGATGGAAAGAGAGAGGCAAGGAGGAAGGCAGTGAAGGAGGAAGGAGAAATAGAAGGAGAGAGATGGAGGGAGAAAGAGGGGAAGGAAGGAAGAAAAGAAGGGAGGGAGGGAGGAGTAGGGAGGCAGCGAGGGGAAAAAGAAGGAGAGAAAGAAAGAAAGGAAGGGAAGAGGGAACAAATAAAGGGAATGAATGAGCCCATTTGCTAAGAAGTTGTGAATGCAAGGCTGTGACAGTGTGGTTCCCATCACAGCTAGGTGTGTCATCTTGATTAAGCGGTTTAACCTCACTGGGCATCATCTGGCAAATAAAAAAGCTGGACTTTGTTTTTCATCTCTATGATGATGAAGTTTTAAAAACATTTTTTTTTTTTAGCAGCTAAGAGTGGATTTAATATATGATAGGGTGGGATCTGAAAGACCACTAAGGAGTCTCTTGTATAAATACAGGTGTGAGGCTCTGTTTGAAAGTTGGAATGATGAATTTGATTTGGGGATGTGGTTTGGACATTTAGCACCTGCATTATGTTCCTGTTTGTGCTAGTGTACACCTTTTGCAGACATGTGTTTGCTGTAACATAGGTGTGGTGAATGCCATCTATCACTACAGTCACCTCTTTTCAAAATATTGTTACTCATTTTCAGTATATAGGAGAGAGATGGTATGAAGGGATTTATTTGAGGTCCTCTTGTTTAAAATATTTGTTTATATTGTTAATCTGAATGATGGTGATATGATTGGTTATTAATTATCTGTTATTAGAAAACGTGCCGTGGTGGAATGTCCAGGGAAATCTTCTGTGGATTAACATAGTGTAGAAAGAGAGCCATTTGCAGCTGAGCAGGTCTCACACCAAACCCAAGCCTGAGAGTGATTTTGTGGTGCCTAGTGGGTACCAAACTCTTACCAAGGCTAATCTCTCACCTGCTCCCAGGATTACCAGTAAATTGGCAGAAGGAATCATTTTATGGGATGCTGAATCACAATATCCCACTGAGATCTACTGAAGAGATATATGCAAGAATAATGCTACCTAATTTTAATAATAGAAATTTGAACATGTTTGTCAAAAATCCTTTTAAATATTAAAATATTAAAAATGACTCATGTTGATAATTTTACTTTTTAGGATTTTTTAAAAATCTTTTTGTTAGTTAGTTGTTTCTTCCTCTCCTAGAGCAAAAAGAGATAAGGGACACATCAAATTCTAAGTACATGTAAAAATACTAGAGGTAACTTTTATTGATCCCTTACTCTATGCCAGTTACTTTATCAAGGATTTTACCTTTGTTATCTTAGTTAATGCTCATAGTAATCCTATGAAGAAGATTCAATTATTATCTCCGTTTTACAGGTGAAAGTTTCCATAGGCACAGAAAGGTTCTTTGATTTGCCTTGATCACATAGCAGTAAGTAGTGGAGTTGAGATTCAAACTCAGTCTATCTGAGTCTAGAAGCTGTGGTTTTAGACTAGATATGCTATGAATAGGAATCAGATATGATGTTGAGAGAGAAACAACAGAACAAGAAGCTGAGGAAAGAGATGTTGCATACTGATAATCCAACTGCATTTATATTGTGTTGGAAATACTCCAAAATTATGTACAGGAACAAGTGACTTTCCATTTCATTCAACTCATTCTCAAGTGTGGTTCTATATATGCAGGTGAAAACCATGGAGAAACTCAGATTATACTAAGGATTTAGGCAGCCTCCTTCCTTGAGATATTTAGGTGCATTTGAGAGGCACACAAGTACGATAAACAATTCATTATTTTTTTTTTACATATTTATAGATTTTAATGTTCCCTATAAATCTGTAATCAGCCCAGATAAAAATGTTTGGCTTTTTAAATTTTCTTCATTGCTTTCCAGGTACATCCTTAACAGATTGGACCTATTATATGTTTGTGATTTGATGACATAGCTCCTTGCATTTCACTGACTGTAAAACTGGAACCGTTCCTTTTTTTTATTTTTTTATTTTTTAGCTTATTCTGTATTACAATTAATGTTCTGCTTGGAGCTCCGTCAGTATCCAAATTTGTTGTGACATCATACATTTTCCAATTTTTTCTCTTAACTGTACTTAGATATAACCCCTTGGCCAACCCAGACATGAGTACAGCTATTTATAAAAAAAAAAAAAAACTATTTAGATTCTTCTCCTCTTTTGTTTTCATTATTATTCTTCTCTGTGCTCAAAAGCAAATTATTTAATTTCTCCAAGCTTGTTTTCTTGTCTAGGAAATAAAGATAATAATAGTTCCTACATCTTAGAACAATGTGAGCTGAAATAAGACTTACATGTGCATCTCTACCCTAAACCACCAAGGGCCAGATGCTCATAAATAGCTGCTTATTCAACATCTTCCATTCAGATATCTAATGGGCATCTCAAACCTAACATATCCTAGATCCTACTCTTGAATTTTCTCCCTCAAATAAACTCTTCCCTGACTTTCCAATCTCTATAATTTACACAGCTGCTGGGGTCCAAAATGTAGGAAGCACTTTTGAATCTTCTATTTCATTCATACCTTGCCTCTGATACATTAGGGCTCTACATTCAAACTAAGTCCTAAATCTGGCCATTTCCAGTACTTTGCCTGTTATCATCCTAGTCTGAGCCACATTCCTCTTCACCAGGGCAATTTGTATCTGCACTCCCTGCCCCCACCCTTTACTCTATACAGATTTCACATGCCCACAACAGCAGCAGAGTGATCCTGCACATATTTCAATTAGATCATGTCTCTCCCCTGATTAAAATACTTCAGTCGGGTCCCAACCCACTGAGATTAAAATCCATGCTATCTATCATCGGTGATACAACCCTACAGCATCTGGCCCCTGGTGTGTATTCAGCTTCTCACACCTTGCTCTGGCTGATGCTGCCCCACTGACCTTGCTGTCCCTCAGTTACACCAAGCTCATCCCTGCCTCAGTGCCTTTCTAGTTGTTGCTCCCTTTCCCTAGAATATTCTCCCTTAGTTATTTGCATGACCTGCTCCCTCACCCTGCTTTCATCTTTGTTCAAATTCACTTGCTTATAGAGGGACCGAGTCAGGCCTTTTTAGGATAATTTGTCTAAAATAGCCCTCCCACATTTCTAGTCACTCTCCAATCTCTTACTCAGCGATCATAGCATCTATTATTTATGTGATAGCTTTATTTGTTTACGTGTTCTCTCCCCGTCTAGAATGTATACCCTTTGTGTTCAGGGACTGTGTCTTTTGTTTTTTTTCTTTTTTATTGGGGGAAAACTACAAAGCATTTACAGTATAATGTTTACAGTCACAATTTATAGTGAGCTGATTTCCCAAAATATATTACCAAGCGTTTTTTTTCTTATAGTTTTGGAGGCTAGGAAGTCCAAGATCAAGCTGCCAGGCAACTCTGTTCCTGGTGAGTGCTGCCTTCCTGATTTGCCTAAGGACACCTTCTTGCTCTGTCCTCACATGGTAGAGAGAGACAAAACAATAGCAAGGTTTCTGGTCTCGTCTTATAGGGCACTAATCACACTATGGGGGCTCCACTTTCATGACCTTATCTAAACCTAATTACCTCTCAAAGATCTCACTTCCAAATACCATTATGTTGCAGATTGTGGCTTTAATTATGAAATTTAGAGGGACACAAACGTTCAGTCCATAGCAATGGTAAAGGGGTGTTCCATTACTTCAGGGTGGGCATAGAAGCCTAGAAGCTTCATATTTCTACAGAGACTGCTTGGGGGGGAAAGTGACTCATTATTGCCAAGCAGAGATGAAAGCTGGCTCTCTGTTTGGCCTTCATTGATATTTCTTTGGCAGTGTTTCTGTATGTATCCTCCATCCTCACAACTTCTCAAAGTTGGAAATCTAGGTTCCTTTACTTTGTCTTTACTGACGTTGGTGAATATGGGCCATGTTTTTTTCTGAGGTGTTTGTCTTTGAGTTGTGCTTATATAAAAGATTTCTGTCTTGTTAAATTGCTTCTTCCCTAGTCCTTTTCCTCCAGAGGGTAAGCTTTGATTGAGGCTATTTTTGACTATGACTATTGGTGTTTGGAGGTTTCC
>CAUYRT010007290.1:0-14692 GCA_963574885.1 Lepilemur ruficaudatus
AATCACAAAATTGCAGACACACATACTGCACATGTATTTTCTGCTTAGGTACATGTGCCATTGTTCCACACGTTCCTTACGAAAGCTCAAAGACAGAATTATTAAGAATTTTAAGACAGAGTCAGCTGAGCCTTAAACCAAGTGTTGGGCCATTGCTATGTGCTATGGCACTGGTTGCACACACCTCAGCTGGCCCCGACTAGTAGATAGGGCATTAGCTTTTACTCTTAAGTCAAGTCACTTGCTTCCATGAACCCGTCTTCTTCTTTCATGAACAACTTCTTTATAGAGAATTTTTGTCTCTTTTATAATAAGATTACAAAAATGATTGCAAACAGTCTGTGATCTGTGTAGGGGAATGTAGCTTTGTATAATGTATTCAATATGCAGGTTTTCATATATGTCCTCCATTTTTGGTACAACATTCATATGCATCCTCATGCCTCCCTGATGCTCTTGGGTGTAGGGACTCTTTCATTTTCTTTCTCAAAACACGATCTTCCTATATTTTGCTTAAGTAAAGAAAGTAAACATCTCATTGTGAAATTTAAGAAAAAGAAGCATTTCTCTTTACATAACCATCATCTCAAATGTATATATTTTCAATGTGTTCCACACTCTTGGTTTTAGGGTAAATGGTATCAAAATTGCCTAGTCTTTCTGGATTTTTGTCTTTACAACTGGCACATCCTCATTGCTATCCACCAGTAAATAGGTAGATATGTTTAAGTTGCAATGTCAGCTTTGTTTTAGCAAATAGCTTTCCATCTGCCAGTATGTTGGTGATATCTCTTAACAGCTTGTAAACCTTTCCTTCATGTTTTTTGTATAGTATTTATTATTGTACTATATAAACATGATTATCATTTTATAAGTAAAATTATTATCTGGAACTAGAAGTTTTTGTTTGTTTTTGCGAAATTCTCTCTGAAAATTTTATTGAACCCCAAATGGGAAGAAATGGATAATACTAAAAGGCCAAGTGGTTTATGTTTCTGTTATTACATTGCAGGTGATCAATAATACTTTCTCAACGTGGAAAGGTGTTGGTCGCTTTCCTTTTTCACATTAGAAGACAAAGAAATTAAAGTTCAAATTAACACAGAATATGAGTTTGTATATCTTAAAGGGCAATTTCCAGGGAAATATTACTCAGACTGTAACATTTTCCTTTGCAATGACACTACAATATTATGTATTGTAAATGTACCTGGTTTTCCACAGAATTCTTTTTAGTGGATCTTTTTTGCTTAATCTGGTTGTCTGATAAAGATTTAATAATTGGGATATATACCATTTTGAATTTTAAAAAATGAATTCATGTAATATATAAATAGAAATTATTCTTAATAATATCAACATGTTATAATTAATATGTATTCTAGGTATGTTTAAAATAAAATGAAAACTTAATTGTAATGCAACTTTAAAATGGACAAAGGCAGACATAGTCAAGATCATTATTCTATTTCTAATAGAGCAATATTTTTCCTTTCATTATAATCATTAGTATTTTATGATCATCATTTTCCTATATTTATTATAATGCTCTAATAGCATTTAGTATTTTTCATTGAATCATGTGAAATGATCATTTCAACCTCTTCATATTGACTATATAGGATCAATAGGGAAATAATCAAAATACATAACAACTTTTTGCCCTGCCAGGACAGACACTGACTTTAAGCAAGCTTTAAGATGGAGCCAAAATACACAGGTTGAGCATCAGCTCCAGGTCCGGCATTTAAGAAGTGAGGCAGCATACTAGATCAGGAATAGCACAGGTTGCCTTCAGGAAAAGAGTGTCCTTGAAACCTAAACATATGCATTAATAAAAAGGCTAGGAGACTGAGATGAAAGGCTCTGGTTTGCATTCTTTGGAAAATGATATAAGTTCACTATGAATATGATCCATTTGTCTTTTTTTAAACAGGAGAACAATATTATGGACCCCTGGCATTCAATATTAATTTGCTGATGAATGATGTAATTTTGAACATATTTTTATAGTAAAAAGAAAACATCAATCAAATAAAACTAAATGGTAAAGTAAAATAAATACTATATTTCTTTTTTAGTTTTTATTCTCATAAGAATATTTGTAAATTTAAATTACTTAAATAAATTTAAAAAACTAAGTACATTATTTTGCTCCTTATAGTTCTTTAAATTATGTTCATATAAAGTAAACAAAAAGATTCCAAATGGCTAAAATTTTCTACTGAATTCTGCTATGGCCAAATTTATTAAATAAAAAATGCCATCTAATTCTATTTAACATAATAATATGTTATTATTTTAGCCCTACTTTTTCACACTATATTATTTATCTGTTTCATAGGTAAAGCAGATGGAAATGATGCAATGGCATATAAAATTATGATGAATATAATACTGTCATTATTTATTGCAAGTGATTTCTCAATTTAATGTTTTTAAGTCTTTGTGTAACAAAGAAATACATTTAACTATGTTTAGGTAAGAGGAACATTTGTCAATATACTCTATCTTTCTCTAGGGAATCAAGTGCTGTTACACTGGTTTGCTGTTTAGTAACTAAGTTACCTAGTGTGGCATAAACATATTTGGAATTTCATGTTTCTTCTTGCAATGGCTTTTATTAATTACTATTCTTCATTTAAAATACATGCTGATGTTTTATATATAATAGGACTCATTTATCTTAATTGAATTCTTGGCTTATGGAAATGAATATGCTTCACTCTATGGCAACTGATGAAAAGCCCAACAATTGTATGGTAAGAGCTCTTTCAATAGCTCTTCCTCTATATATCTTCCACTAGATGGATAACTTTACAAGAGTTTTTTTTGACAAAATCTCATCATAAATTTATAATGGAAATTAATGGCATAGTTCTGATATGCTGCACAAATAGATTTAAATCACACACAGAAAGTTAAATTTCTGAAATTTTGATGATTAGGACAATAGTTTGCAAAGAAACACTTGGTCATAGACCCATATACAAGTTTCATACCCTAAATTTTAGTCTATTTAGCAATCCTGTCAAATATATTGCAACAGCATGTGGCACAGCTAGTAGCAGAAAGAATCCAATTTAACTTGGAAATATATTCACAGAAAATTGTTAGTATTCACAGCACATATTTCCAACTCATAAATGGGAAACATAAACAAAGTAAAAGAGTGAACCAAAACCTTCAGTAAATGATGCTATAGAATTTAACAAGTCCTTGAGTTAGTGCAAAACTGAAGCATAATTAGTTACTCCATTGCTCTTATTATTTGGCATTAAGGATAATTTCTATGCATGACTTTTTATTTTTCTCAAAAGGTAAGGACTAAAACACCTGCTCCCTTGCCTCATAACACCAGTGGATTAATCAAAAGTGAGAGTACAGAAGGTTTACAGGCTAGCCTGGGATCAGCAAATACTTGCAGTGTACATTGCCCTGTGATTCTTAGTGGCAAGGGCAACTGATGGACATATGATGATGCCTATGCTTTTTACTGTGCCATGACTAAGAAAGATTTTTGTCTCTGATCCAGGAGTTTCATGCCTTCTGTCACCATCACTTTATTAAACTGTGTTTGGCTACCTTGTTAACTTCTCCACATCATTTAATGCTCTATCATTAATGAAATGATACGTGTACATATCTCCCTACATGTCATTTTGTGCTACCTAGCTGCAGCTGTATATGAGAAATTGTTTTAAATGTATTTAACAAGTTAATACTAAAAGAAATTTTATTTCTATTTAGGAACTCATTTTGTTCACTTTGTTAGAAATAATAAACAATCATGTCCGACTTTTAAATTTTACTTTGGTGGCCAGGAAAATTTAATCCTGATATTTATTATTTATTGTCACTTGCATATTACTATTTTTGTCTCAAATTGAACAAATAAAGAAAGAAGGAAAATAAACAAGTAAAAATATAAATATAAATATGTATATATAAACACCATCATGTTGTCTATCATCAACTGAGTTTGTTGGATAATTTACTTTGGTGAATTCCTTGGTTACCTACATTCTCAGAATCTAGAAAAATGTAAAAATCTATGTATATTAGTTATTTATTTTTGAATAAATACATCATCTCTTGAAAAGAAGCTAATTGTAGAATTTTGTGTAATACTTTAAGCTATCGATATAAAATTTTTATGCTAGAAGTTAAATGTGTAGTTATATTAAGGTATCTGATAAAATTGAAATATGCTGGGCATGGTGGCCCATGCCTGTAATCCTAGCAGTTTGGGAGGCTAAGGCGAAGGCGATAGGGTTGCTTGAGGCCAGGAGTTCAAGACTAGCCTGAGCAAGAGCAAGATCCTTTCTCTACAAAAAAGTTAAAAAAAAAAAAATAGCTGTGTGTGGTGGCATGCACCTGTAGTCCCAGCTACTTGGGAGGCTGAGGTAGGAGGATCACTTGAGCTTAGGAGTTTGAGATTGCAGTGAGCTATGGGGCAGCAGGGGGGCGAAGGGGGCGGTGACAGATTGAGACCTTGTCTCAAAAATAAAAAACAAAAGCAAATCCCTGAAATCTGTAAAAGATTCTTCCTGGAAAAATAATTATTATCTCTAGACATGAATTAATAATGTCCATGATTTACGGAGCTCCAGTTTTGTGACCCTATGTCTTCCTGGGAAATTTAAACTGCTTGGTAAGCTCTTACCTTGATTTACTCAGTTGAACTTCGAATACTCAGATCATAGTCTCAAAGTCCTTGATTTGAGAAAGTCCTTTAGTTGTTAACACAACATAACTATTAACTTTTTGTTTAAAAGTTCATTTGTTTCAAATACATTTTTTAAGATTCTTTAAAATATCCAGATCAGTGGTTCTGATATCTATAAATTGTTATAGAATAAAGACTCATTGAGTGCTTTATCTATTAATGATTTCAAAGTGGTCTACTGGCACTTAGGAGATCAAAGCAATCTAATCAGAGACCAGGGTTCTGCTTGAATAGACTCTGCAACTACCAGCACTTACTAGGAAGCAAAATGAAATAGTGAAATATAAAAACAGGGTTTCTGGGGGAAAACTACAAAACATTTACAGTAATAAAATTTTAGGAAGAAAAAAATCATATTTTGGAGCTGAAAAATATAATGATATATTAATAATAATTAAATTTGACTGGAGAAGATTAAGAGCCAATTGGAAATAGCAGAAGAAAAATACTCAGTAATCTCGAAGACACTGCACTTTAAAAAAAAAAAAAAAAACAGGGTTTCTGGAAGAAAACTGCTTGGTTTCCAAGTCTATCAGTCTATTACTCTTAGATAAGTAGCTCTGGGAACATTTGAAACCTTAATGAGACTTCATTTTTCTCAACTTAAAACCGGTGTAATAATAGTTAACTGGTCTTACGTGGGTTACTTACTAATCAATATAACATGAAATCCATAATGTGAGGCGAGCACTAACAGAATAATCATTCTCAGAAGATGTAGGCATATTAAGAAATCATAGAGTATAGACTTTCCTCGGTAGTTTTCAGAAATAATTTGCTTTTTGGTATGTTTTATTCTAAGTATTTTGAAGTCATAGGTAATTGTATTAACATATAAGTTTCTAGTATACAGAGGTACTTATGTATGTTAAATAAATCTGAATTCAAATCCCATTGTGTTTCCCAGGCTGCAATGATAACACTTCTGACACACATTCTTCCTTCTATTTTGCAATTGAGCATTAAAATCTTTATTTCAAATAAAAATATCTGTATATCTAATTGATGGTAGTAGAGCAAACGTTACAGAAGCAATTTCCCTAGGAGATTTTACTGAAATAAGAGGCTGTAGGCACCAAATAAGACATATTTTGGAATTGGGAAAGCTCTGTTTTAATACAACTGAAAAAAAGTTTTTTAAAAAAGAAGGTGAATGTCCCTTAGGATAGGAGGTTAAGTTCATATGTGGAAAATCTCATACATGTTCTAAACTATAGTCGAGATAAAGAATCCATGAGAATATTTAATTAATGAGATGTAAAATAAGAGATTGGCACTCAGAATGCTCTGCACAGAGAAATTAAGGACAACTTGCTCAAGAATAATAAGATGAATAATGACAGGTCATTCTTTGAAGAAATGACTGAGCATTAACAAATATTTAATGTTGCAGAAACTCTTAAGTTAATACTGTTTTTGGTATTTAGATATATAATCTCCTTGTTCAAAAAAGAGGAACTTTGGCAAGTTGCAACTATTCTAATAATATTAATAATAGTAATTATTTAATTTATAATAATGCACCTTAATAACATGTGCAGGGGAAAACATACTATAGTAAACCCTATCTACATAGAGCATAGCAAAATTGAAATATGTAATCTGTCCTGATTATGATTTTTACTAATATTTTTCCTTTTAGCCTTAGTGGTGACATTGCTAATGTGGCCTGATTATCAAAAGTGACAAGATGAAAGCCAAATGTGTATTAGTTCTCTCAATGACAATATGAGATTACCTGAAAGCTGTTTTAATAATGAGTTAATTATTATTCATGACTTTCATGACCATGGTAACACAGGTGGAGATTAATTCTGGAGATGATTAGGTCTCAATGTATACTGATTCTATCTAGCAGATTAGTTCTACTTAATATTAATCTGTGTTCCATTTCTCAAACCCATATCTCGGTTTACTACTTTGAATTTATTTTCAAACACATTCAAAATTCATATTGTAAACATTAAGTATAATTAGTCTTTTGATTTTAGACTGGAATGGTTTTCATTCTTGATGTAAATATCATGCACCATTTACTAAAGCTATCATCTCTCAGCGATGGAATCTGCTATCTCACACTCTGCTTTGTGATGCAGAGGCTAAAATTCTGCAAAATACACTCCTGCTTTGCCAGCTAGCACCCATAAAGAAGTGGATGGAAGGGTACAAATATATTGTAAGATAGAGGGAACAAATTAAATGTTTGATAACAAAGTAGGATGACTACACTTATCAAAAGCATACTGCACTCAAGTGATGGATACCCTGAATATCAATTTGATCTTTATACATTATATAAATGTGACAAAATTTATCAAGCACCCCATAAATCTGCATGAAAATAAAATGATTGTTTAAAATTGTACAGAAATTTAATATATTGTTATAACCATTATAAACTGAAAATAATCTTTGTATTAATTTTAACAATAAAATTCATTGCAATCAAATATTGCCTATAGAAATGTTTTAAGAAGTGTCTATACTGTTTAGCTTAAAAAATTGGGAAAAGTATTTGTAGATAAGAAATTGTAATACTCAGAGATGAGTCAGCAGGTAACACCAATCCACTAAATAGCCAGTAGCTTTTTAGTAAGAAAAACATGAAAGACTACTTTCTCAAAGAGTGAAAATGCAAATTTCTTTACAGCAAATCTGTTATGGCAATATGGTGCTATTTTTCATAGCAGCTGCAAATGTGAAAAATAACTTAATTTGGATAATGAAATAAAAAATGAATTGAAATACCAAATTTTCACAATTTCATCAAGTGAACAGCCTACTTAAGGATATTTCACAATCCTAATAATCTGTAGGAATCTAGTAAATAATCTAAATACCATATTAATTCATTTTGGCTCTCACACTAATAAATCAGGTGGTTTGATAATGTCTCCATACAAGATAGATAATCCATATTCATGAAACTAATATTGTTTTAAATGAAAACTAAGGAAAAGAAAGTTTAATAACAAATGATAATAGATAAGGTAGAGTCTAACTAGAAATTGAATAAACCATAACAAATTAAATGAAAAAGAAAATCGTATCTCTGTTTAAATTGGACATATCTTGTTAAATTTAAATTATTTTAATCTTTTTTTAAAGACCTAGTTATCCCAGATGCTTAATTCCTAGTTTTATATTGTTATGTAAAATGTTTTTCTATTTTTAAATTTCTTTGGCAATGTAGGATAAGAACAAATTTCAATTATATAATGACAGAACTGAAATAGTCTTTGTATTTAAATAGATTCCTATAATATGTTTAATATACTTTCCCCAGAGTGTTCAAATTTCTTTCACAAAGTTACAAATTAAAAGGGAAAATATACCCTAAAATAGTTGTATCTAATTCTGGATTCTCATTCAGTATTATTTCTATTAATATGACACCATTTAGTCCTTTAGTAGCCAGTATAGTAGAAAAAGATACAATTTATTTTTTAGATTAAAACTTGTGATACATTATAGTAGATTTCCATTTTTAGGCACATTTCAGGAAGTCCATTTCAAAGCTATGAATTTGTTACTATTTCCTGAAATTTCACATTCTAATTTAGAAGTAGAATTTTAAATAGGATTTGTAAAAACATATATAATCATTTACATATACTGCCTCAGGATTTGAACTATTTAATAAAAATGTGATCATTTGAGAGTTTGAGTCAGTATTTTAATTATTGCTGAAATAACATTGAACTTAAATGTGTTTAACATAGCATAGTTACTTTTCACTGTGATTGGGGAGAGAGCTTGTTAACTTATTTTGTTTCTATCTATGTACCTATATATTTTATTAAACATAATCATAGGTTTAAATATGCAAGCAAAACACCTGGAAAATGTCATGAATTACTTTGTAAGAAAAAGTAACATGACTCGTGGCCATTGTCCAGCTTGTAACAGTCCATTTTAAAGCAATAATTTATTTAATCAACAAAATATTTGATGCCTGTGTCTGCATGCTATATTTAGAAAAGAGCATAGAAAGGATGAGTGATTCCAATTATTGCCTGTTACAGGAAAATCAGTGAGAAATCACCAAATAAAATGCAGAATTTCCGACATATAATCAAGCAATAGATTTTGATAACTTTTTATGTCACAAAACACACAAAGTAATTGTGACTGAATTCCACAATAGACTGGCAATTTCTGTCCATAGAACATAGAGTGCTGAGGGTACCCTCTCCTCTCCTCTCTAATGAGACATTAGTCACGTGTAATCTGCAGAGACTTTGCTTTGTGGGAGCAAACTCCCATCAGACAACTAATTACCAAATAACTAGCACTACCTCTATACAGAAATATGCAAGTGGTTGAAAATTCTCCTACCCGCAGAGGACTGGAAACAACATTAATAATATTTTAATAAGGCCTATTAAAAACTTAGGTTGGTTCTTCATCAGTTTTTAGAAATTTCCATCAGGTTTTAATTAAAAAAAAAATTATAACAGAGTCTACTCTAGAAAAATTTTGCAATGCTTCAAAAGGCTTAAAACCTAGAGGAAAAAAAAACATGCATATATATATATATATATATATATATATACAGACAGGATAATGGTTAAACTCTATAATAAAAGTATATAAATACTACCCAATCACGAGTTCAAGAAAGTGGACTGGTGAAGTGATAGAATTTATCATTAAAGCAACTCATCTTAAGTTAGTAAAAAAAATAGCTTGCAGGGAGTAAAAGCACATTTTACTTCTGGTTACATTCCTGTATTCGCATCCAACAGATTACAAAGCAAAGTGTGCCCTAAAATCCCTTGGCTTCTTTATATTCAGGGCCAGACCCTCAAAAATGCAGGTTTTTGGGGGTTTCAGAGTCATTTATTCAACCTTACATTCACAATAAAAATTAATGGTAGACAGATTATCCTCCCTTTGATAATTGGCATTAATGTTTTGCAGGAAATTAGAGAATGAGAACTTTATGAATTGAGGGAAAGAAAAATTACTCTTGATGTGTTTTGCAAAGCGGTATAGAGAGCAGAGGAGTCTTAACTATTGGATTTGGACATAGCAGAGGTAAAGAAATTTGAGGGAGATTATTAGGCAAATTGTTTACTTACCTTCAATATATTTAATTCCATTATTTACAATAACATTGCTTACAAACTAAGTGCCTAACCCTTTCATAATTCTGTTCTCTTCCCTTACACAACCCAGCTATGTTTTCGAAGCCTCTTCTCTTTACTTAGAAAAGAAAAGCCTTACAGTACTTCCAACATTCAGTGACTTAGGAGATAAAAAATGATTAAACAAAAGGAGATCTGAAAGAAAGAGCCAGCTACGTAAAAGGAAAAGCATAAAAATAGTTAAAGCATTGTAAAATGAGTCCCTCAAGGCTTAGTGGCAGATCAGCCAAACACAAGGCAGGTGGGGGGTCAAGTAAGCTGAGGACTGAAATATTAAAATGAATGGTGGGAATAACAACATGGTTTGATTGAATTAATAACATTGAAGGAAAAAGGGTGGATCATTGAGCTGAGAATACTATTTTGATTACATTTGTTAAAATGGGAATAAAGAGATGTCCATGAAATGAAATGATTTTCTCATTTTAAAGTGGACATTTTTACAACATCTTATTTTGCTTATAAAATTACAAAGATAGATTACTTTTTAATCAAGAAGAGAGAAAGTCACTTGAAGACATTTGAGAAACTTGCCTACTTAAGAAGGGTGAAAAATGATATACTCCTGTACATAGGTGGAACAGATGGTCTCAGAGAGGAGAGAGTTCTGTCATACAGGCGAGGGCATAAACAGAAGTAGGTTTGTTGTTGTAGGATTAGAAAATTCTACTCTGACTTTTCCTACTTTTTATCTAGTAAAATAGGAAACTCTTAAGTTGAGGGTGAGAAGGTATTGGACAGTTGAAGAAAAAGAACATGTAAAATATATCTAAAAGGAAAATAGATAATCAGAGACGTTTAGTATAACAGATTCTCCCTATTCCCTGAACCCCAGCCTTTGGTAAGATCCGTTGTACTCTCTGCTTCTGTGATATCAATTGTTTTATATTCCACTTATTTTGAACTTCTAATTTGGCACCACTGGCTTTAAAAATTCATGGCCATGGCTTTCTGTTAATCACATCCCTCTAGATTATTTTTGTTATCTTCAATCTTCTACAAAGTTCCATTACTATTAAAGACCCTCTGTACGATTCCTACTCTTTTTTTTTTTTTTTTTTTGAGACAAAGTCTCACTCTGTTGCCCTGACTAGAGTGCTGTGGCGTCAGCCTAGCTCACAGCAACCTCAAACTCCCGGGCTCAAGCAACCATCCTGCCTCAGCCTCCCAAGAAGCTGAGACTACAGGCATACACCCAGCTAATTTTTTCTATATATTTTTAGTTGTCCAGCTAATTTTTTTCTATTTTTAGTAGAGACGGGGTCTCGCTATTGCTCAGGCTAGTCTCAAACTCCTGAGCTCAAACGATCTGCCCGCCTCAGCCTCCCAGAGTGCTAGGATTACAGGCATGAGCCACAGGCAAGAGTAGGATTACAGGCCCGGCCAGATTCCTACTCTTTCTGCTTGCCCTTGCCATCCTGAGGACTGATCTGCAGTTTTATATTCAGTCAAGCTGTTTTCTTCTCTACTATTTTTAGTCAACTCAGCCTGGTCAAGAATCTTGCTTCGATCTTCAGATACTGGTATCTAATTTTTTTTAAGTCAGATACTGATACATTGATAAGGCTTTGTTTATTAATTCATTGTATTGTTTACATTTTAAATGTAAGCCTTTTAAAGCTGTGGGGACTTATGATTTTTCATGAATCTTGCTAATACATGAATTTGGAGAACTAGTGTCACAAATGAACAAAACAGAAATATCTTAGACTACATGACCTAATGGAGATGATTTCCACTTGATAAAATTAAACGTCATTCAGTAAAGGACAACTTAGTATGATTATCTCTTTATATATTTTCTTGATATGCAATATGCCATCCCATTGTGTTTCAATTGCTGCAAGTGATATCAAAAAATGTTGGTATGCTTGTACCTTCCAAGGCTGGTAGACACTCTAGTGGTGCGCACGAAGTATAGCCTCAGTATGTTTCTCATTGGCAATGAAACTTTTGAAAATAAAAGTGACTAATTTTGACAGGGCACAATGAAGCAGAAAATGGGCAGATGCCATGTGTTGTGTAATCAGTAAAGGGAAGGTTCTAGCTGGCATTCATAGTACCTCAGACAAACTGAGGGGTATTTAGTGGTGAACTCTAATGTAATGACAATCTCAAGACATCTGTTTTGAAAGCCTGCAATACAAAGGTCTGCTGCTGACCTACATGCATCAGAAAAAGTCATTTGGAGAGTTAAATAATAGATTATGCTTTCAAGTAGGAACTAATTACTGATAAACTATATAGAATTTATTTTTTAATTTGATAGGATAACAACTGTTAAATATCAGATATTACAATGTACTAATACATAGCACGTTTCAAAGCATTTAGTTCAAAGATTTATGTGTCAGTTGTTCAATTGACTTTAGGCAGAGTGTCTTTAATGTATTCATAGAATAGTACATTTTTTTCCCTTGTAAATTTGTAAACTATTTTTATATACTATGCTTTAAATATCTTATAAGGTAGCATATTTAACAAACTATTAATTTTAGAGTCTATAAAGGCAAAAGATTTTTACTGTTGTGGTTATTCTTGGTATGTTCATTTCCTGTTTTTTTAAATAGTTTTTCATGTATTGATGAATGCATTAATATGTAAAAAGTGTAATTTTCTTTTATCACCCTCTAGCAGTGACCAGTTGTTGATGTTACTATGTGATTTTAAAATTTAAATTTAAAATGGAAAAAAAGTTGTAAGCAAACATCAAAGCTTGTGAGAGAATGCCTGATTTTAAAACTGAGCTGTCTATATTAGTTTCCTAGGGTTCCGTAACAAAGTACCACAAACTGGGTGGCTTATAATAACAGAAGTTAATTGTCTGAAAGATGTCAGCAAGGCCATCCTCCTAAAGGCACCAAGGAAGGAACAGCTCCTTGCCTCTCTGTAAGCTTTTGGTAAGCGTAGGCACCCCCTTGCTTGTAGATGCATCACTTCCTATTCTTGGTCTTCCCACTATTCACTTTGTGGATCTTCACATCACCTTCCCTCCATATATCTCTGTGTACAAATGTCCCCATGGTCCACCCTAATTAGCTCATATTGACCTAGTTAAATCTGCAAAGATCTTATTTTCAAATAATGTCACATTCTGAGGGGCTAGCGTTGGGGCTAAAACACATGTTTTTGTGGAGGACACAAGACAACTGATAGTATTGCCCAAGTCAGAATATCATTTCCGTCACTTACCATTTCTGTGGCCCTAAGTTGTGCAATCTTTGTATGCCTCCATTTCGGAGCAGTTGTGAGGAATACAGGAGCTATTATGGGTATATCCAGGAAAGTAGAACACATGATGATATTAAAATGTTGGCTATTATTACTCTTGCCCAACTATAATGTCTGCTCTTATTCCAAGGGCTTTTCATTGTTTAGTTTCTTAAATCAATGTTTCATTCTTCAACAGGAGGTAGGAAATTATGTTCAGCTTTGTCACCTGGAATTAGAAAATATAAATTACAGTGTCTTGTCAGGAAGTGCCAACAACAATGGCATAGTGTATCCTGACTAAGACCTCCACCAGGCCAGCATGGGTCCTGACATTGCACCCAGGTCAGTCACCATTTTAGATCAACCCTTCTCCTTTTCTGGCACATGGTCTTAGTCAGATCAGCCTAATGTTCTAACAACAGTGAGACAAGATTAGGACTGTGGGTCACATTTGCCTCCCTTTCAGGAATGCCATTACCCTTATAGAAAGGGACCAACACAAATGTTTGAAAAGACACTTCATTCAGTCAAGAATGATACTAAACCCTTATAAAAATTTAAAATGATGTGATACGATATTAAAAATAACATGGCATAATATTAAATAAAAATCATTTTAATAAGAGTCTTCCTTCAGGAGGAAAAAAAGTGGATACATTTCTTAACTGAAATGAACTAATGTAGCAATTCTTTACAGTTTAAGTAAGGAGAGTATGAATTATTGAAATATCCACTGTGCCAATTTACAATTTTCAAGAGTTAGAACTGTAACACACATAACATAAAATGAACGTGTGTGAAAGTTTTCTTTATAATTAATAAGGGAATCAGAGAATAGTAAAGCTAATTCAAGGAGAATTCAAGGGAAACTGAAAAAAAATGCTGGTATAAGCTTGCTGGGTCAAAAATAAAACTGTTTAATGTAATACAAGACAATGACACCATTACTTTTGGGGATGTATTTTCTACTAAACATAAATGATATCATTCCACAAATGAATGCAATAAGTAACAATAACACACTAAGAATTTTTATACTGAACAATTACTATCCTTAATATAAAGTAAAGTATATGGATAAAAAGTTATTTTATTATTATTGATTCTACTGATACAACAATACAAAAATTAGTTACAAATTACCAAATAGGTGTTTAATTATATTTACCTGGAAAAAGGATTTAATCTTTCATAAACAAGTGATAAAAACAAAATACAGGACAATCAAAAACCCCCCAAAAATATAGGTTCTGATATAAAAAACTATGCATTAATTTATTAAAATCTTGTGTCATTCCTGTGATCAAAATAGACATTGGATTACATATGACTTTGTGCTGTAGGTATGGATGTGCCCAACATTAAATATGATAGTTTGCATATGAGGACAATTCAATATAAACACAACGTTCATAATTAAATATTTAAGTGAATAAATAATGAAAAAACTTGTCAAATTATTGTTTAAAATCAGCAGTCTAAAATTGCCATTAGGTTTTTTTTGTTTTTTTTTTTTTTTTTTTTTTTTGGTGGGTGGGATAAATTAATCAAGCAGTGCAGATACATTGTCTGTTCTGTGGGGCTCCTATTTTCATACCTC
>CAUYRT010007291.1:0-26688 GCA_963574885.1 Lepilemur ruficaudatus
ATATATTTTTAGTTGTCCAATTAATTTCTTTCTATTTATAGTAGAGACGGGGTCTCGCTCTTGCTCAGGCTGGTCTTGAACTCCTGACCTTGAGCTATCCACCCACCTCGGCCTCCCAGAGTGCTAGGATTACAGGCGTGAGCCACTGCGCCCGGCCTAACCTAGCCTTTCTAAAAGTGTATTCCACGGAATATCATTTACACAAAGTGTTGAGGTTGAGAAATGCTTAATATTTTGCCTCTTTCTTGGAGTCATCCATTAACATATCAAAGCTGTGCCTGCAGTTTGAAACTATTGACTTTTTTAAATCTAGCTTTCCTTAACTTTCTTGTTTAAAGAATCCTTTTTGGGTGTGACCCATTTAGATATCTTCCATAATCAATTTTCTATGAAAGATACTTTGGGAAACATGAACTAATTTAATCCATCCTTGTAGCGTCAAGAAAACCGAGGCTCCAGTTTATGTATTTCCAAAATCACACGGCTCGTGTGAAAGGAGTCAGAAGATTAGAATTTGAGCACAAGAAGAGGCTTTATAGATTATCTGGTACAGCTTCCTGATTTTTAAAGTGTGTCCAATGCCACACTGCTAAAGCTGGTTAATCGCTCAGCGTTTGGGGAAGAGAATATTATTCATACAATTAGTAGCCTTGAAAGCAATTTGACGGAAATAATGGAAGATAAATGCGAACGGGCAGGAAATTGCTTAGAAGTGAGGCGAATGCAATAAGAAATGTAAAACAAGAGCATTCTGTGATTTGTGTAATATGATATGCTAAGGAAACACTGAAACCATGATGACACAGAAAGGGCCACTGGGGAAAGTTTAACTCTCCATTGTCAAATTCTAATGAGCGAAGAAGGCTCTCAAAAAGCTATTTCATTAACCCATGAGAAAGGAGACCAATGGCACTGCCTGGCAGATCCTTGCTCCAGGGCAGCGGTGGTCAGCGGCCTGGCACAGTATGGGGGGTGCTGTACCTCAGACCTGAGTAGGGGCCACGTTCATTCTCTTTCACTCGCCAAGGGTAAGACCACAGCAGAGTCAATTAACCTCCCTGAGCCAGAATCCCTACCCACAAAATGAGGATAGTAAGAGCTACACGCCCAGGCTGTTGTGAAGATCTAATTAGAGACCATCTACAAATAGCACATTAATCTCCACGAAAGCATGCAATAAAAGTGCTATATGTGTTTTATAAGTTATAAAGCACTTTCCAAATTTGACATTGCTGCTATTATTGGCCCTTAGTTCATCATCAGCATATTTTTGCTCTTATTTCGACTTTGAGAACTTTATTTTGAGGACTTTTTGAAAACCTAATTTTATAAACACATAGTATCTCTAAGGTAAAATCTGTTATCAAAAGCCATTATTCTTCTACCGGGGGCAATTGTCTTTACACGTGATTTATTCTATCATATTCTGCATTCCACTCGATGATACACTGTCCTTGGCCAGTTCTTTCACCACTTTCAATATGTAATTGTTGCACACTTAGTAGGTGAGTACCGCATCTGGCCACATGATTTATCCAGGTAAAAGTAATCAGAAACTTATTTTTAGCTGTCAAGAGAGACCATTTCTATGACTTATGGAACAAACACCCAAGACGATGTAAAGGGCAGAGGAGACGCCAAATAAGAGTGTGAACAGGGATTGCTTTGCAGATCACAATTCTGATTTATCAATATTTGAAAACTAGTGGGAAAATGCATCTCTTCACTCAGGCGTTGTCTGATAATAAAACAATTTAACCTCCTCCCCTCTCTCCTCCCCAAGTGCATTATCTGGGTCTGGCAGAGTACACACAACAGAAACCTCCAGAAGCTTCTGTTGTTTTTTTTCCTCTCCACACTCCTCCCCTTCCGTTGAACTCCCCTGGGGCCAGTTATTTTCCCTGTTCCTGGGGAAAAGAGGAAACATAAGACATCAGTGCCCGTGAAAGTGGTGGTGACAACCAGACATTAGGGGTTTATTGAGCACTTAGATTTTAATTGGATTTTTTCTTTTGTGATGTCATCCATCATGGCCACTGTAAACGACAGAAGTTAAACAACAACAAATAAAAGGTTGCAGCCTGCCCCAGGCATGTTTTTACTAATTTCAGTTTAATGTGTCTCTTCCATTAAGTTTAATCATCTGGTTCACTTTTAACGATTCACCATCAAGCAAAAATTATCCACTTCCTTCTGTAAGTCACATCTCACCTGTAGCTGGTAGGACGTTTTACTAGTGGACTTGCAGCATTTTCTGCCAGAGGGAGCTCTCTGTTTCTCTGTTAGCATTTTTTTTTTTTTAAATGCAGTGTCTTGGCACATAAACACAGGAATCTGTGGTTGTGGACGTGGCACCATGGCGGGCGGTGCCAAAACCGGGGCAGCATCTTCGCCTGCTGGCTGCTCTGCTTCCCCGGGGACACAGCACCGTTTTACATGTTACCTATGCTGACCCCAAGGTATAACACTAATTGCGCAGAATTTTGTGGTCCATGAAGCAGCTGATGCTGCCACAATGCTCCCATTTCCTGTGTGTCCCTAAGTCACTATCTGAGTCAGTGACAGTGACCAAGCTGAGTCTTCTAAGCATATGTATTGTTGAGACAGAAAACAGAAGCTTATGTACATGGCACACATAGGGACGGTACCTACAACAGCCTTACATGGGCTCAGGGAGGGTGTTCAGTGATGTTTAGCTGAAATGAAAGATTGAGTTATGGCTAATATGCTTGTGGACTGCAGTATAAATGTATTGGTTGCCAATCTGAGATGTCATGGGCAAAGAACAGTGGTGGTGAAAAGATGAGGTCTGCCTGGGAATGAGGGAGGGAAACAGAGAGAGCAGCAGAGAGAGAGGGAACACCTTCCTGCTGAATAGGTTAAATATCACTACAAATTAGCAAAGTAAATCTATGATTAAGTTATGCCAAACTGAGGCTTAACTGAATTAATATCTATATATATATATAGGTGCTGATGGCTGTGTATATACATATATCTTTCTATATAATGCATGTAGAAATATACATGATGCTAATAAATATACTTAGTGTTGTGAAAGCCAGGGAAAGCCTGTTGGGTAGAATATACATCAGGAAGAAATTGAACCTTGTTTGAAGGACATGTCAGGGAGTAGAAATTCATTCTGTTTTACAGATTATAGGATTGGGTGAATAAAAATATCTTTTAATAAAATTTCATATTATATATTTTACTCTGCCGTATTTGAGTGTTAATGATTTGGTATGAGTCAACTAACTTATATCTGATGATTATTTTACAAGTTAAAAGGTTGATGATAGCAGTGTATTACTGTCGCCGGGTCCTAGTTGTGGGTCAGTTGGGCACGTGGCTATTAAGTTGATTGTGATTAAGTTTTCGCAATGTATTAATGACATGTGTGAATGCAAAGGGTGTAACGTCAGTGTCCCTTGCTTACTAGGAATTGGCTGCTCTAGACTTTTCTTTTTTCTTTTTCCCAGGCTGCAGTGTAAGTGAGGCAGTGACCTGGTTTCCACCAGGCTGATGACGACAATGCTCGAGGGGATGATGGCAGCCACAAAGTGCAAGGAACCTGGGTTCCAGAATAACTTTATATCTGACCAGTTTGTAATGTGAAGCAGAAAAAAAATCTTACTTCACCATTGTATTTTTGAGGTTTCATGTTGTTATAGTAGTTCTACCTCTCCCCTAACTCAGTGTGGTTCTCAAAGTGGGGTCCCTGAACCACCAGCATTTGCATCACCTGGGAACTAGTTAGAAATTCCAATTCTCACCTCCAGAACCAGAAACTCGGGGGGTGTCCACCCAGCAATCTGTGTTTTAAGAAGCTCTCCAGGTAATTCTGATGAGTGCTCAAATTTGAGAACGACTGCCTTATCAGGTAAGATCATAACGGTTTAAAGCATGGCTGGGGCAAGGGGAAGAAATGGGTGTAAATTCGTGCTCTATACTAGTTGTGTAAACTTGGGGAACATAGTTAAACTTCTCCAGCTCTCTGTTTCCTCATCCACATCATGGGAATAATAATGATACTTAATTTGCAGGTAGGTTGCTCTGACAGTTAATAATATAATGTATATAAAATGCTTAATAGAGGGTCTAGCTCTGAGAAAGCCTTTGATACATTGCCCTTGAATTCATAAACATGAAGTATTCAAAAGGTGGATTTTGAAAGTGGAAAGATTTGGGGCCAAATTCTGACTTTCCCATTAATCAGCTAAATTAATTAAATTATCTTAGTCTTCACTCTGAAGATAGAACTCATAGCAATTCACACTGCCAGCTATTCCTCCTCTACCTGCCCCTGTGATGTTGGTCTCCCTTAGGCCTGTGTCTTAGGTCTTTGTCTTTTCTCTTTTCACATGTTCTCCTCACACGAGCTCATCTATCTACTTTCATGGATTCAACGACTATCTATGTACCATCGATGCCCACATGCATACGTGACCCCAGCGTAGACCATCTTCTTGCGGTCCAGAGTCAAGGATATAATTGCCTCCCAGGCAAGTTTCTTAGACAACTTGCATTCAGCACGTCCCAGTTGACCTCATCACCATCTCTCCAAAACCTTTTTCTCCTCTCATATGGCCTATCTCTGTAAAGGCCACCAGGGAAGCATCCCCTCTGCTGCCATCCCCACATTCATGAGGCCACCAACTCCTGTCAATTCTACCTCTTACCTATATCCTGACTCACCTAATGTTCTCCGTTTCCACTGCTGCCCTCCTGGCCCAACCCACCACCTTTTCCCATTGGCCTAAGAAGGACATCCAAACACACACCCAGGCTTGCTTCCTTTCTATATATTTTCCTCTCTGTAAATAGACCAACTTAACAACACCAACACCGATTCCAAAGACGCCACTCTTTTCTGATTAACTCCATTGGTGTCTTCTCTTTATTCTTGGGATAAAGCTCCCACCCCCACACAGCCTCTGCCCCCGCTTTGGTTTCATCCACCTCCATTCTCTCCCTAGCTCTCCTTCTAGGAGAGCCATGGTTCTACCCGTATTCTTATATGGTTCTAGCCATATTCTTGCAGCTGTTGGAAGAACATTACTAGCTTTTTCAGAGCTAGACCTTTCTGCATGTGGTTCCCTTGGCATTAAGCCCTTTTAACATCTTCACTTGGTTAATGAAACTCAGATGTCAGGTCTGCTTGATCATTTTCTCCTCTGGAAAACCTTCCCTAAACTGCTGGTTTAAGTTATATTCTCCTCCTATATGCTCTCAATTCATTCCCCACTTAGCCATCAGCCTATTCTATTTTTTTTTTTTGATGACTTGTTTTACAGCTGTTTGCCTAGCTAGATTGCAAACTCATAAAAGAAGGAACCAAAACTGTCTGGATCACATCTGCATTCTCAGCACTCAACATACTGGCACATTACAGATCTTCAAAAATTAATGATAGCAAAGAATGAATGAATGGATGTTGTAAAGAGTAAACTGGATAAGATAGCAAAGATCAATGAAGGATTCTGGCACATAGCAGACAATCAATAAATCTTAGAGTCCTTTATCCCCTTTCTCACTTGAGGTTAGGCTAATTCTGTATATCAGGAATATACATTTCTGAAGTCACCAGATAATTTAGCAATTACTACCAAATACTAGGCACATGGTTTAATTTGAAAAGTCTGAGGGAACAATTCAAGTTATTGCCTCAGATCTAAAAAATATTTCTTTAATAATAAATTCAACCTCAATGGGATAATAAAACCAACTTGTAACGGATTTGTTGACAAGAACAGACCAGTTATAAGTACACTGAGTTCACTGACCATTATAAATACAGGGGTGCTGGGCCAGAAGTCACCTATTAATGGTGAAAAAGCTGCAAGATTTTACTGAACTCTATTTCAAGTATCACCCTGTTGCAGAAACTAATAGAAAATGCTCCATTTCACAGAAATGTTGTTGCATAATAAAATAATTTAATTTTGTCAACCAAGGCCATTTTAAAACACTTATTGGTCTGAAGCATTGCATACGGCAATGCATAAAAAGGCATCTAATACCTGCCTTCTACAGACTTACAATTTAGGCTTGCAAATACTGACTCATATATAGAAGATACAGAATAAAAGCAAAAATTAAATACTTGAGTACTGTTACTATTAGTTAGGGATAACAAGCTAAGTGAAAAGCTGAAGGATAGCATAGAAGGAACTTGTAAGTTGGACAAAATGAAGTCAGAGAATGTGTAAACTTTTTGATGGTTTAGGAACACTTCTTGGAGAAGCTTCGATTTCTGATGGGAGAAAAATGATTTAGTAATGGCATGAGTGTGTGGCATGGTTTCAAGGCTCAGTGTGGAAGAAAATCAGACCAGGCCTCGAGTATGTGCCTGGGGTAATAAAAGCCATAAAGTCAGCAAAAATAGAAGCACTCCTTCCCTTGAGTTGCAGGGTCACATATCTTCTGCACTGCACTCAGATGTGCAAGGGAAGATGTAGCTTCCTCTGTTTTTTAAGTAGCTTATCCCTCAAGCCCTGGTCCCATTGAATATTAGGAACTTGATATAGGTTGGATATTGATTCAGTAATTTAGTGCAATCTAAAGTCTGCCTGATTCAGTAATACAGTTTCTGTAGATAACTCGTTTAGATAAATCCCAGGCTTTCTGGTTTCTTTCTCCTTCTGCTCCTGATTCAGTCCAAGGTGACATCTGGGAGTATGAAGGACACACGACACATGGCCTATGTCAGGGAGGAATCTGGAGGCTTTTGGTGCCAAGGGCAGTTCCTGTCCTCTCCCCTGACCTGCCGGTCTCTGGACAGTATCTCTCATCCATTGCTTTCCTCGGTGGCATCTGCGGGTTTGGCAGGTAGGGTCACGACCTTGGCTCTCCAGGGTCCAGGCGACTAGCTTCATCGCGTCTCCCTCCGACTCTGAGGTCTGGCTATGACTTCTTTATTGCTCTTGGCACCTGTGGTCCTAGCTACAGGATTGCTTTGTCCTTGGCAGCTACCACTATGGGATCAATCCGCCCCCTTGTGGCTCCTTGTGGAACCAACCAGGACTTGTCCCTCACCATAGGACTACCCCAAAGGGAAGTGGGAAGAACCTGCTTCTGCTCTTTACCCACGACCTTGCCACTGCTCGCCTCTGGGGATCCAGATTCATATGTCTTAGGGTGGTAGAAATGAGAGTGTGTTTGTGTATCTGATAGCCAGGAATGTGAAGTCCTTTCCTTGGCTACAGGAATACTCTACCACTCGAGTTTCCGTGGAAGGAAGGGGCCATCCCCTCTACAAACCCTGAGATGACAACGGGGGTGGAAACATGACTTGCAACCCAGAGCCTGGCACAAATAAAGCTGGTAACCACGTTTACAGGTGGGATTTATGGGTTTCATTTTGGTGGGCCTTGCCTATCTGTTGATATGTTAAATGGGTTCTAAAAGAATCTAGAAAATCTCTTTTTTTTTCTTTCTTTTTTTTTTTTTTTTTGAGACAGGGTCTTGCTCTGTCACTGGGCTAGAGTGCAGTGGTGTCATCATAGCTCACTGCAACCTCAACCTGCTGGGCTCAAGGGATCTTCCTGCCTTTCACCTCTGAGTAGTTGGTACTACAGGCATGCACCACCACGCCTGGCTAATTTTTCTGTTTTTTTTTTTGTAGAGACAGGGTCTTACCCTTGCTCAGGCTGGTCTCGAACTCCTGAGCTCAAGCAATCCTCCCGTCTCAGCCTCCCCAAGTGCTAGGATTACAAGCGTGAGCCCCCTCGTGCGGCCCCATGTTCTTTTCCTATTAGACCATGTTACCTCTCATGACCTGAAAAAATTATCTGCTTCTATACAATATAAATAATTTAATTGATTTTTATAACAATGCAAATATTTTATCTTTAAAGTATTCTCTTATATGATTCATCCTTTGGCAATTGGTCTGGCTGGGATTTGGGAAAATAATAATAGCAGTTATTTATTAAGCCCATACTGTGGGCCAGGAAATGTGTTGAACACATTGCATAGATTATATCATTTGTTACTCTTCACAGTCCTATTCTTATCTGCTCTTAACTGATGAGGAAACTGAGGCAAGATAGGAGGTAAGTAACTTCTCAGCATCACACAATGAAGAGGACAAGATTTGAATCCAGGAGGTCTAATCTATTAATCACGGCACAATTTTTTCCTGTGGATCTTTGTGTGCAGTTCTATGAATACAAAGGCTCACTGTACTGAACAATCTTTTGAGTGCTGAGTTACCAAGATTTATCTAATTTTGTGTTTTCAACCTGTGTGCTGTTGACATTTTGGGCTGGACAACCGTTTGTTTTGGAAGCTGTCCTGTGCATCATAGGATGTTCAGCAGCATCCCTGGTCCCTACATGCTAGATGCCAGTAACATCTTCCCAAGTTATGACAACTCCAAATGTCTCCAGATGTGGCCAAATGTCCCCTGGGGTCACAAAATTTAGAACATCTATCTATCCATCCATCCATCTTTCTGTCCTTCCATCTTTCTTTTCAATGTGTACCTTTCAAATTTTAAAATGCACTTAAATAAAACCACAAGGGGTTCTGCATTTGCAGAGATTCTGCATGACCCTACTCAAGTCAATCTTTTATCTTTTGTTAGATTTTTAATAACCACTGAAACAGACCTTGTGTTACGTGGAGGAAAATTTTTGACAAAGTGCTAAAAGCAAAAGAATTTTACATCTGAACACAGGAGAAATTTATTAATTCCCTTGACATTTATCTTTTACACTCAATATCTTAAATTCAGTGTCAAAAGTACCAGAGTAACTATTACATGAACAAAACTTTAGTGCTATAATAGTGGTAGTAGGCAGAATAATTCCACCACCTCCTACCACCCCAAAAAGATGTCCACATCCTGATTCCTGGAACCTGTGACTGTTACCTTACATGGCAATAAGGACTTTGCTCATGTGATTAAGATATGGATTTTGAGATAGGGTGATTATCCTGGGTCATCCAGGTGAGCCCAATGGAAGCACAGGGGTCCTTGTAAGTGAAAGAGATGGGGGGGAATTAGAGGCAGACAAGGAAATGTGACCATGAAAGCAACGGGGTGGTGGTGGTGGGGGGGGGGAAGAGAGAGAGAGAGAGAGAGAGAGAGAGAGAGAGAGAATGAATTTGAAGATGCTATGCTCTATGCTGCTGGCTTTAAAGATGGAGGAAGGGACCTTGAACCAAGCAATAGAGGTGGCCTCTAGAAGTTGGAAACGACAAGGAGACGAATCTTCCCCTGGAACCTCCATAAAGACACCTCGCAGACACCTTGATTTTTAGCCCAGTGAAACCCATTTCAGACTTCTGACCTCCAGAACTGTAAGATGATAAATTTTTATTGTTTTAAGCTATTCACGGTGAAGCCACTAAATTTTTGCTAATTTGTTACATTATTTCCTGACTTCTGGAATTCAAGGTGAATGGAAACCACATGAGGTCCCTCAAGAATTCCACTGGAAGAGGGAAGAAAACAAATTCTAAGTAAGCACTTTGCTATGTATCAGGCACTACAAGAATGCTTTGTGTGGTACATCAGTTAATTCTCACAATGACTCCAGGAGATAACCTTTATTTTCTCTGTTTTTTCAGATTAGGAAACTGAGGTCAGAGAGGTTAAGTAATTTACCCAAACAAAGTTAAGAGCAGACCTAGAAAGGATACAAGACCTGCCTGACTCCGAAGTCTATGCTCATTCACATCAAAGCGCACTGCCAAAGCAACTCTCCCCGCAATGGTTATAAACGTTTCTGGATTCATTGTATTTATTATATTAGACCCCAGGCTAAGTTATTTGTAAATTCTGTTGGCACAAATGATACAAACTATAATAAATGTTATTGTTCACTTGGGATATATCAATTAAACGAATGCCTTTTGGTTTATCAACTGCATGAGTTATTTCCCCCCGAAAGGCATTGTTTACTGCCTTTTGTTTGGCTTCTAAAGTCCAAAGTCCTTCTTGTCTTGGCAGACTGTGACATTAGTCTCAGCTCCTGCTTAGTCTAACATTTTCATTTTCGAAAAGTCAGTGGTAAATCAAGCTGAGAGCAGACACTCGGTCAAAAATTGATTTAGTAAGGCATTGTAACTCACCAGTTATAATCCTACTTTTTTCCTTATAGTGTAATCTCTTCAGCAATCGCCAAATCTAAGGACACACACACACACACACACACACACACTCCTCCTGCCCCCTCTCTCTTTCTTTCCCTTTCTCTCCCTGTGATACATACACCTTGGAGGAAAATATTAATAGATAAAATGCAAAGACTGGAGGTATGATGATTCAAAAGCAGAAATTTAAAAAAATGTGTGTTTTTTTTTTTTTTTGAGACTGGGTCTTGCTCTGTCACCTGGGCTAGAGTGCCGTGGTGTCATCATAGCTCACTGCAACCTCAAACTCCTGGGCTCCAGTGATCCTCCTGCCTCAGCCTCCCAAGTAGCTGGGACTACAGGCGCGCACCACCAGGCCTAGCTAATTTTTCTGTTTTGTGTAGAGATGGAGTTTTGTTCTTGCTCAAGCTGATCTTTAATTCCTGATTCCAAGTGATCCTTCTGCCTGAGCCTCCCAAAGTGCTAGGATTACAGACGTGAGACAAAGCGCCCAGCCAAAAAAAAAAATGCTTCTTAACAGCTAATGGACTTTTCCCAAAATATGTTTTTCTTGAAAGGTAAAAAAAATATGTTGGATATTAAATTCTTATATGTTGACCCTTAGGATCTAAAAAGTTAACGCTGTGTATCTTTATAAAACAAGTAGTTGACTATTTCCTCTTCAAATTCATAACTCTCAAGCATCCGTTATGTACACAATGAGTGAATTGAATTCTGTAACTTCTACAGTCAACGAAACAACGGTGAATGAATCTAGGAAAGAGGGTTATGAGCTTATTTGTTAGGTTTTCTTGCTTGGGAATCAGCTTAGATTTCAAAAGCTCTTCTTCCTCCTCTTCCTCTTCCTCCCTCCCCACCCCTCTTCTTTTGCTTCGCAGGAACTGACTGAAACAAGAGTGAAGAAAAATTTGCACTGCCCGATGGCCACCCTGGGGACAGTGTCCTCTCTGCAACGTTAGTGCCACGGTCTTGTGTGCCTCTCTCCCCCACCTCCCATTTCTAAGCATTTATGCCATTGTCTCATTTGTCCACCATATCCGAAATACTCTGCTACTTTATCTTAACAATGTTATGTAAGGAAAGAGTGTTAGACTTAACCCCCTGAAAAAAGCCCAACTCCAGCCCCAGCTTTCTTACTCTGCTGACCCTGACCCTGTGATCCCTGAACCGCTCTCAAACTGTTTCCTCACATACAAAACAAATGAATCGTGTTCTGCTGGAAGAGTGGTTATGTGGATTTTGTTTGAGGAATGCTTGTACATGTGAGAGCATTTTATAAACTGTAAAGCCTGATAAAACTTAAGAAAACATTATCATAGCACATTACTACAAATTTTCTGCAAGGAAATGCTATGCAAAAATAATCTGTGATGACTCTTAGCCTGCCAGGGAATGATTTCCCTTGTGTTGTGTTCTCTTTTCTTCTCTCCCATCCCACACCTTCCCCTTCTTTAGGAGTCACTTGCTGGTTTGCATGGTAGTCCGATTCTGACTGCCATGTTATCATTTTAAAACTCAAGCAAGTGATGTCTAGACTGTTGAAAAGGAGATAAAACTGAATAAAATACTGCCACGCCAGTGTGCTCAAGTCATTTAACTTTCTTCCTTTCTTTCCTTCATTTCTTTTCTTTTTTTTTTGAGACAGGGTCTCCCTCTGTTGCCCAGGCTGGAGTGCAATGGCATCATCATAGCTCACTGCAGCCTCAAACTCCTGGGCTCAAGCGATCTTCCTGCTTCAGCCTCCCAAGTAGCTGGGACTACAGGTGCATGCCACCACTCCCCACGAATTTTTCAATTTTTTATTTTATTTTATTGTAGAGACGAAGGTCTCACTCTTGCTCAGGCTGGTCTTGAACTCCTGGCCTCAAGCCATCCTCCCACCTCGACCTCTCAAAGTGCTAGGATTACAGGTGTGAGCCACCGTGCCTGGCCTGTGTCACTTAATTTTCTTGATTTTAAAACTCTACTTTTCTTTAAAAGGCAAGTGGGTTGGCAATCACCAAGATAATAGCTTTAATACAAATAAATAGTTCTCTCTTTTTATATAATTTACAAGGTTGGGAGGATAGAACACTCAAGACTAAAATAGGATAAGAAATTGCTGTTGACCCTTGAATAACATGGGTTTGAACTGCACAGGTCCACTTATATTCAGATTTTCTTCTGCCTCTGCCTTCCCTGAAACAGCAAGACCCAGCCCTCCTTTTCCTCCTCTTCGGCCTACTTGATGTGAAGACAAGGATGAAGACTTTTATGATGATCCACTTCCACTTAATGAATAGTAATTATATTTTCTCTTCCTTATGATTTTTAAAATAGATTTTCTTTTCTCTAGCTTAATTGATTATAAGAATACAGTATATAATATATATATATACATATATATATAACTTACAAAATATGTGTTAATGTACTGGTTATGTTATTGGGAAGGTTTCCAGTCAATAGTTGGCTATTAGTAGTTACGTTTTTGGGTAGTCAAAAGTTAACATGTGAATTTTTGACTGTGTGGGGTTGGTGCCCCCGACTCCCACATTGTTCAAGGGTCAAGTAAAGCTTAACCTAATTCCTAAAGGGAAAGTTTGCTTCCTAGATGGTATTTACCCGTATTGACCCCTACCCCCTAAAAAAGTTCCAGGCTCCAGATCAAGAAAGGAAAGAGCCAGATTCTTATGTTTTACAATTTATGAAAACAAAACAACCAACATGCTAAAGTTCTGCATAACTGGATTTTAAAGCAGGGGTTTTCTTTGCATTTCCTCTTTCCTGTTTCTCTTCTGAATTATATTCATAATATAAGTAGTAGAAAGAGTTAAGATGAGATTATTTTGTAGAAATCATTACTTTTTTCTGTGAGAATCCAAAATATGTTGATTAGAATATACAGTTGGTTAAAAAAATTAGTCATTATATAGAATTTTTCCTTCCCTGTATTATCACATTTTTCTGTATGGCTGATTCATTTTGTGAATCATTACAATCAGAGCTTCTCAGGTCTTAAATGATTTCTCTTTTACTAAACATTCTAATTGTCTGTACAGTGTAGCTTAGGAATTTTAAGAAAAATTTGTTTTCAATCAGCCAACTCTCTTTGCCTTTTTCTCATTTTGTTTCAAACTTTCTTCTACTGAGACCCAAAATAATGTCTGATTTTCATTTGTAAATGTCTTGAAGGAACCGACTTTTATGATAACTGTATGTTTATTTGTTATAAGTTTTTTTATTTTTCTTGTTAGTTTATGCACACACAGCTGTGTTGTCTTTAGTTTCTCTGTTTTGCGCTAAGGAAGCTTGAGGTTTTCTCCTTTGTATTGTAAAATATTTGGGCCATTTTGATGTGAAATTTCCAGCGGTAGTTTCCATAGAAGGGCTTTCATAAGAAACTTGGTTTATTTACTTGCATATCTGATACACCCTTGAACTTTAAAGATTTCAGATTTTTCAGTTGTCAACTCAATGACACAAAACACTATCAATGATATCCATATTAAACCATTGCATCAATCAATTAGGAAGCATGGAGATCTAATATCAACCTGGTGACTATAGTTTTATATCTAGGAAAATATATCTTTAGTGTTCTCTGTACACACACAAAAAATGGTAACTATAAGAGGTGATGACTATGTCAATTAGCACGATTATGGTAATCACTTCAAGTGTATATGTATAGCAAAACATCACATTATATGCCTTAAGTCTATACAATTTTTATTTGTCAGTTATACCTCAATAAAGCTGGAAAAAATTGGGAGGCAGTTTTTAGATAACAAGGTAGATTTTTATCTTTTGTGGTTACTGTAGCTTAATTCAAATAGTATTTGGTTATTTCCATGTGCAAAATCTGTATTAGGCACCACTGGGGGTTATAAAGATGAGTAAGACATGTAGTTCAGGGTCTTGCAGAGTTTATAATGATATAAGTATTCAAAAGCTTAAATTGAAGAACTAATTCAAAGAGCATGCCTGGAACCCAATACAAGACACGACTCAATATATTTAAAATCAAAGTTCAGCCTTAAACAGGAAATTAATTATTTTGCTCTTAAAAAGGTGAAACATTCAGGGTAATTTAATAATTAAATCAATAGTAATTTTCCCACAACAAAACTTTGGTTCAATAATATAAGGAGATTATACTAATTCTACTTTAACAATGATAACAAGTCCAATTTAAAATCTCAAGCAAAAAGAGTCATTTTTTGAATTGTGGGGGTGCCATAAACTTTTTTTTTATTGAAAAGAAATAAGAAACTAACCAGATTCTAACATTTCATATCAATTGAAATAATATAACCCCCAAATTGTAGCATCATAAAATGATGATGTTTTCAAATGAAATGATAAATAACCTTAAGTACGGGGAATCCACAGACGTCACCAGGATCATCAAATACTGAGAGGTGTAGTGTGCACTCTGTTTTTTGTCTTGGTTGGGATAATAAAGGCAACTGTATATTTTTATATTACTAAATACTTAGTACCCTGATTGCTGTTGACGAGTCAGATCCAGCTGCCTTCACTGTTTGGCACCAGCTCCTGGCCCATAAAACTTGACTTCACAACACTGGATACCGGTGCAATCAGCTGCTCACCTCTGGCTCTTCTTTCTCTTCCTTTTTCCTGTTCTTTAAAGGCACACATCATAGCAGGGCGCCTTCCTCCTCACATGGCTCTTCTCCTAGCTCCTTACTAGTAGGTAGGATAGGCTAGGCCCCATTCTGAGCCCTCACCACATATTAACTTATTTAATCTTCACCTCAATAATTTCATTAATCTCTTCATTTAACAGTTGAGGAAACAAGGGGGCAGAGGGAGATTAAATCATTTACCTAATATTACACAGATCATCAGGAGTGCAGCTGAGGCCCAAACAGAGTCCTCAATAAATGCTATGCTGTTAATTTACGATCTCTAGTGAATAAATGTTAAATCAATGAAAAGCGTTTTCTCTGCAAATATATTTGAAAAATGCCATGGTGGAGATAACTTCTTCAGTTGCCTTCTTAATGCCAATCTCCGTCCCCTCTCCTCAGCATGAAATCCCACATTCCGAGTGACATTTCAGGCTTTTTCTTATACCCCATACCTGCCCTCAAGTCCTCTGAAACACACCCAATCACCTGAGATATTTAGTCATATCTTTCACGCACGTATACATTTTAATCTTTTAAAATGCCTCTTTTTTGTGCATACATATTCTCTGTGAATGGAAGGCTGGAAGAAACTATAAATATTTTCCCTGTGAAATATTTTGGTGTGCTGCTTTTCTTCTTATTCCAGGTCACATAATTTCAAATTCGATTCCTTACACTGGCCTTTGGGAATACCTGTTACTTATACTTATTTATCGATAATGGCAATAAAAAATATCTTATTATCTTACGGGGAATGCTGCACTTCCTTTTGATCGCTTCGTCAATTCCAGAGGGAAAGATAGGTTTGCAGAGAATACTGACATATTTACCATGCTCACGAGGATTGTATTTCGCTGTCATCTTAGTAACTGATAACATAAAACTTGTCGGAAGGTGGAGTTTGCCACCGACAGCCCACACCTGCGCAAAAAGAGTTGCCTCCTTGAGGTTCCAATGGCATATTAACATCTAAACGTAATCTCTAGATTTGACAAAAGTTGTCAAAGGGAGGATCCCCCTCACCAAAAACCTGTTTATTTAGCATAAAGATGGGAGGAACACAAGGAAGACATTTTAAAATTTTGGCTAGAGGGGTGGTGGCCTCTAAAAGTTAAATTTATAATTCCGGTTACGATACAGACTAGGCTTTTTATATGAGGGGAAATGAAAAAAATCTCAGTGGTTTTAGAATCTATGGGTGGTTGATTACAATATGTCACGGATTTCTCATCTGATTTTTGAAACTAATTTCAGTCAAAATTACAATTAGGGATTTTGATTTTAAGAGAGAAATATAAACTAGGATGTTGGCATTCTGCATATTTATATTCCCAGCTGCCTTGATGGACCCATGATACGACAGAAAATGAAGAACTCTGGTGCAAATCAAGTATTTACATGGTTTACTAAAAACAAGTTATGCTAATCAATAAAGGAATACTTAACAACGCCTATGGAAGGGGTTCCCGAGAATTTGTCATAATGAATGAGGGGCCTCTCTAACCTTCCAGCAACCTCTAGCTCCGTGTTAACTTGTGGAGTGTGGAGGTAACACAGCCACGGTGGGAAGGCAAAGGATCTGAACTCTTAACTCTCTTTTATTCACTTTGATCCCTCCATTTTGTTCAACAAATTGAATTCAAGCTGGCGGCTACAGGATTCCACAGGCATAACGAATTGGAAGCTGGAGGATTTGGGATTGGGTCCCGATTTGGCTTGCTATGCATTACTCTGCTTGTGCGGCCTGCCCAGTGGAACAGTTGCCTTTGGGTTTAGGATCAAGGTCAGACATTCTAACTTTCCTGCTCTCTGCATGAGCTACTGCGCACACAGCGAAGTTTAAGAATCAGAAAACTGCCGCTACGCAGGACATTTTCTTAGCATCATATGGCAAGTTGAAGCTTTTGTCATTAAGAAAGTGAAATTGGTTGGTCCACAGTGGAAACACAATGAAGATTATTACCAATAATGGTGGCTGGGAAGTTACTTCTTGAAACATTTTTTTTATAAATACATTCAATGAACGAATGTGCACATGCATTTTCTCTTAAATACACTAACCAGCTGAAATATAAAAATGTTAAATGGCTGAGCATTAAATTTAAATGATGAAGAAGAAAGATGTGCCCAAGGCACTTGCCTGACTCAGGGAGAAAAGATTATTGAGAGCCATTGAACCAGAACAGAAGTTTAGAAAAGATTATCAAGGGAAAGAAAAAGACGCTTTAAAAAAAAAATCACAATGACCAAAAAGATCATGAATGGCACATCTAATTTTAAAATGCTCACATATAACTATTTTGAATATCACTGATGTGTTCTGGAAATGAAAATCAAGAAAAAGCAAAAGGAACATGCATAAGAATAACGCAAGCATATTGGTGTAGCTCTTACATCAAGAAAATTCTTTTTCTCTCTACCCTTGGGTTTCACACAATAGATTCTAGTAGATATTTGTGGTATTGAGTAAAATGCAGTCACTGAAAGCATGTTCTGGGGTTGTTTTTCATTTGTACATGGGAATGGCTCTGTGAACTGGTCAGACAATGGAGTCACTGTCAGGGCCCTGGTAGTGTGAGACTTTGCGCTGAAATACTTCGCTGCTCTGAGCCTTAGTTTACTCATCTGTAAACAGGGATATAAATAATGCCTGTGCCTTAGGGTTGCTGTGAAGATCCAATGAGATAACACACTTGAAGCACTTAGCACAGTGTCTGGGACACAGTAACGCTCAGTAAATATTAGCTATGACAATACTTTAATCTGATGCTATTTGAAGTGACAAATGGTTCAGTGACTCTGAATCACCCATTGAATTAATGTTAGGAGGGTTCTTTTCTTCAGTTTATGCTCTTTTCAAGGAAAAATTAATAATATAGAAAGAAAAAACTATATTTTAACAACAGCATATTTTAATGATCTTTCATAATGGATAAAATATTGCTGCACGTTTACTAATTTGGATCATGTAATTACAGGAACAAATAATTGCTCATCCCTAATTTTAAAGGTGTATGTTGCTGACAACTTTTATTTTTATGGGCTGTTAAAACATTACTGTTTAATTATCTTGAGAAGAGTGGCTTCGTTGAATTGGGTAGACATTAACTTTAGAGAGTCCAGATGAAGGCATGTTAGGAAGACCTGTATGTTAGCACCTCAAATAGATCCCAATTTTTATGATATTTAAAAAAAACACAGCTTACCATTTTTTTTTTCAAAACTTCCCAAATGAAAACCATCACCAACTTTCGAAAAGCTAAGATCGGAAAATACCTATGAAAGCATATAGTTTATTAAATTCCATAAAAACAGATCTCCTGTCATGCTACTGGAGATAGAAGCAACCCAAGTGCTTTTAGTGGAGGTTGGTCTTGGCTACACCGTGTGTGGAAGGAGCAGAGAAAGAACATTGTGGAGGATAAAACGGAGGAGACGGGCATTAGGCATTGCCGTGGGCTGCTTAATGATAATGTGCGAATCTTTTGCCCAAAGTTAGGCATAATTCTGAGATTTTAAATGAATTCATCTTTGTATTAGCGAATGCCCACGTCTTTAAAATCTAATCTGTATCTTCATCTACCTTTGTTCTTTTCTTATGGAAAGTAATGTTAGACTACATACCCATCATCGTCAAGAAATTGCTACATTATGTAAAGCTGGCTCGAGGGATTTGGGGATTTCTGAAAATGGGGAATTACAATGCTTCCCTCCATTTTTCTATTAAATTTACATAAGCCAAAGATCACCCAAGTGGATTTTGTACAAAAATCAAATACTCTTTCCTTGAGCCCTTGACAAGAAAATATGTACCTCTTTGTGTTTTCTGTGTCGGTGTGAGGACCCTTTCGCTCTCCTGGTTGTTCAATCTTTAAATCTCTGACTCTTTGAACCTCCGGCCTTCTCTCCTTTGGCTTCTGCATCCAATTAATAGAGAGGTCCTGGCAATTCTCCCTCTGCAGTATCAGCTAACACCTGCTCTGCCTTTGAGATGGGGTTCAAACATACAGAAAGCTCTGCTCAATCCCAAAGCCTTGTTGGCCCCTCTCCTTTACATTTTGATAATACTTTGTGGATGCCTGTTTTATCATTGAACTTGCCACATTTTGTTATCATGATTGCCAAGAATATCCAAGGACAGTGGTTCTCAAATTTGGCATCATGTTTGAATCGTAAATAATTAATAACCAACTAAATCAGAATCTCTGGGGAGGTGAGACACAGGCAACGTATTTTTAAAAGCAGCATTTCTCAAATTTTAATGTGCATACAGTTCGCCTGGGGATCTTGTTAAAACGCAGATTCTGATTCAATAAGATCTGAGGTGGGGCCTGAGATTCTGCATTTCTAACAAGCTCTTAGGCTAAAGCAGTTTAAAGTTGTCCCCAAATGGCCATGCATTTTAGAAAAAAAATCATATTGTCTCTGTTTCTATATGTATATCTTAAGCTCACAAACTCTTACTCTTACATTTGAGTAGAAGTATTGAGATTTTCTCACAAATCAGAATTTGGTTTTTCAATATTTCAGCTGTAATTTGCCTTTGCTACTTGTAGTCTCAGTAAGCACCCCCGCCCCCGCCCCCGAGCCCTGCCTTGCTGGTGTTTCTGCATCAATATCTCTGGCAACAGTACAAAGGGGAGGGCTGAGCAACGCGAAGACAGAGGAGGAGGAAGTTCTCATTGCTTGTGCTTAATTAAAATATGATCTTGCCTATTCGCTTCATTGCTGCTCCAGCCCCAGGACTCCCTCTTTTGCTGGGTGACCTCATGCGACCCTCCCTTTTTTCTCCCGTCTACACCTGAAAGCCCTTGTTTCCTGCACCCATGCTCACATTTCCCTCAGTCCATCAAACTCAAGTCACTGCGGTCTGTATGATTTACCCCAAAGTAATCTGAACAAATCAACACAAATATACACAGGTGTTTGCAATGTAAGAATTTCTTTTTCCTACTTTAAGTGCTATTTGCTCAACAGAATTATTTTGCCTCGGTTAATGCTTCCATCCTTCCACATACAGATTAATCTTTTCAATTTTAAGCACCCAGGATAGGATCTGAGTAGTTTTAATTTAGTTGGGCTAATGACATGATTAAAAGTTTTATTAGCTTTTCTACTCCTTTATATATCCTATGGTTCCCAGAGTGTGCACGAGGCAGCCTGGGGTGCAGCATGGAACTCACTAGGAAATCTTTTAAAATTTGGAGGGAAATACGGTTACATGTGACCTCTCTGACACCTTGCAAATTACTAGCTCAAGGTAGTTCACAGTGTCAATAGTAGGTGGCCCTGTGTTCCTTTTGATGATGTCATACATTTCTAAAGCCAGGTTTTCCACAGTGGCTGTGACAAAAAGCAGTTACAGCACAAACATCAAAGTGGGAAAGGAAATGGGCGGGGAGTGAGGGCAGGGAGGTGGTGGTAGTGTCCAATCTGATTGAGAAGTTGTGCAGTGTCCAACAGACACACACATTCCATTTGTAAGCAGCTGTTGTTAAGACTGAACTGAAAATATTAAAACTTTTTTTGTCAATTTATATGTATTAGTTTTTCAAACGGTTCCCAATTTGTCAGTAGAGAAATACTTATTAAGTTGTTTGTCCCTAACTACTTAATACACGGAACTCTTAGGTATTTCTTTTAGCTTAAGACCACTGTGAAAAAGAGCTCTGTGAGCCAAGAAAGTTTTGGAACCTCTGCTCTAGTCTAATCATTTTTTATTTTGTATTTTTTCTTGCCCCAAAGTTTCCTAACCTAGTGGATCTGGACAATCACACCTGGTGTTTGCTTTATTCCAAGTCAATTAAAGGTGGACCAAGTTGTTGCCACAAATGAGGGACAATCACTCCATTTCTTTCTTCTTTTTTAAAAATTTATTTTTATTTTTTCTATTTTTAATTGTGTTAAAACACACGACAGTCTAATCCTCTTGTCTGTTGCTATCCTACAACTTCAAGGATGGAGTTGGGAAAATGCCCTATCGACAGTTCAAGAACACCCCTTCCACGCGTTTGAAATAGCAATGCTGGCGACGATGACAACTTTTTGCCCTTGATTTTTCCTCCAGCTAATATTCTCTCACGTGTTCCAATTCAAGGAAGAGACGGATGGGCAGCAGGAAGGGCACATGATGGTGTGGTAGGGAAATTTATTAGCTGCCAATAAAATACCCAAATCCAACTGATCTAGTCAAAGCTGTGCTTGTGAATGGATTTTGCCACTATTCTCTGTATTTTCCACTGAGAGATTTGTTAATTACCTCATTTTACTTCTGCAATGCCATAAAAGGCGATATTCTACTTTGATGCATTGTGCATAGATTTAACAGAATGTATGCAATGGATTTTTCACCAATAATAGTAACTTTATGCACCTACTATGTGCCAGCCACTAGTGCCTATCTCACTTAAACTACACTGCAACTCCAGCAGGTGGACATTGCCACATGCATTTTCTAGATAAAAGAACTAAAGCCCAGAAAGGTTAAAAACCTGCTCTCTCTCGGTCACAAAACTGGCAACTGGGGGTGCGGCGAGGCATTCTCGCATCTGCTCGAGTCCACAGCTTGCAACTTTCCCCCGTGGCAACGTCACCTCTCACCATTATGATTGTAAAACTGATTCTTATGTGGTTTTATCCACTGCTGCTTTAAGTGTTCTGAAATATCCTGGCCTTTTTTTTAAGAATAGGGGGTATTATAGATGTAAAATGGCACCACGATTTGAGAAGAAAAAAGGAATCCATCTCTCAGACAAAGGACTTTTTAAAACTTAATCTTGTATGACAATAATGCCATTTGTGTTGTAAAAAGTGCTTTAAAGAATTTAAGATTATTGTTTTTTTATGATCATCACCATATTAACATTGTGTTATTCAGACTTCACAAAGGAAATGGGGTGAAGTACAAGTAAGTGAACTGCCTTTCTCCAGCAGTCACAGAGCGTGTGAGTTTCACAGCGGACACATGGCTAGATCCTTGGGGACCTGTGTTGACGCTCACCCCTTCACTGAATACTTCCTCTCGCACTTGATTCCACATTAATAATTCACTTCATCGGCACATTGCCTGGTTACCTCAGCTCAAGCCAGGGATGGCTTCCTTCGTTCATGGTGGTAAATACTCAAAGAGAATATCTGCACACAGTTATTCAGGGATATTTCATCGCAGACTGAAGTGTGAACATGCAGTCCTTAGAATCTGCAAAGTTTATGTTATCTGCAGGCTATCCTAATATAGATGTTTTAACATCATAGCTGTAATCACAAAGGAAGCCATTTTATCATGTATATTTTTACATTCATTCTCAGTTTGTTTATGAAGGGATGTGTGACAATAATTTTTTTTTTTTTAAATCAACACCAACTTACGAAACACAGAATCTGCAAAGCACAAAACTGTATCCTTTTTTTTTTTCTTTTACATCTTTTCAGTATGCAGATATTCTGCAAGAAGAATGGGGCTGGTGATAAAATTCCAGTGAAACTCACGATGACAGTCTAACCAAGCTGTTTCCCTGACTCAGCTCCAGTAATCTGGAAGGGCTATAACACGCCACACCTCCTCACTTTACTTTCTGGAGTCAATAAAATGGTCAGATGATCCTTGGAAATAGCACCTTTATATAACCATTTTTCTTTTTTGTAAACCTTGCCATACATAAATAAATCACAAGATTTTGAAATGCCTGGCTCTTGCCAATTATTTGAGATAAGATTAAACAGCAGCAGCAGCAGCAGCAGCAACCACCACCAAATCTAAGGCCGTGGTGGGTTTGACAGCAAAGGGCTCCCTTTGGTCAGGGGATGGGTGGTGCCGTAGGTGGCAGAGTTAAGAAATAGTTAATTTGAACTTGGCCAGAGGACTATAGCTCAGAATGTTTGCTTTCAGAATGAGAAAAAGAAACCTTCCTTTCCTTACGGCTTAATCACTCTATTCCTATTTTTAATACACCCTACTTTATAGAATAGCTGGACCACATTTTTTAAGCTAAAGTAAAAATTAAAGGATTTATGATAATCCCATGCGGATGGTTGTGGGCGTTTCATTTTCAACTGGAGCGTTTTCTCTCTCTTTGTTGCAGTGCTAACATTTCTCAGCTTCTTGCTACAGTCTTTTATCCCCCGAAACTACTCAAATGAAAAAAAAAAAAGGTCTCACCAGATAAGGAACAATGCTTACTGTATTGGGGACTAGTTCACATCCTCCCCGTCTATTTATTAGAAGTAACTTCTTCAGGCTTTTAAACCCAGAAAGTCAAAGCGCCCAAAGGAATCCTACCTTGCCCACGTACTGATAATCAGATCCCGTGTATTCCTCCAGGAGAAAGAACTGATTCCACATCCAGCTCCTTTTCGAACGGTTCAGCTCATTTTTGCTGTTTCCGGAGAGCTCCAGGGCCCTTTTCTTTGCTGGGAAACCACTAGTCCTCTTAGACAATGGAGTTGAGAAAGTTGCGTAGGGCTGACCGACCCAAAAGAGCAGAAAGAAGTACCGGTAAGTTCTCATGCTGATGGCACTGTGGCGTTTCTGGTAGTGAGTCCCCCTCTCCTGGAAGTGCCTTTTGTTCACTGCACTGGATCCAACCTCATTCCTCTTTTCTTCCTTAATGTTCTTTGCTTGGCTCTCAGAGGATATCTGGAAAGAATAATAACATATCAAGCATTTTTAGAGATGCTTAAAATTCAGCGTTAGAGCAAATAGGCTGGAAAAAGAGGACAGAAATTTGAATAGCAAAACAACAAAAAAAGTTGGCTATCAATTTGGAAATGAGGAATACGGCCTTTCAAATATGCTAAATGGAAGGCATGTGCCAAGTAGGAAGCTGCTGTTTCCTTTCTCCTTTTCTATCCCTTAAAAATCCTATTTTAAGTAACAGCATTGCTGTAGGTCAACACAGCAGCGTGGATTACTGCACTGCTCTTTTACCTCCGAATACGTGGGCTGAGATCCGGTTAGAAGAAACGAGTTTGTGCTTCTGGTTCTATTTTCATATTTATCCTCATGAACAAGTCTAAGGCAAAGAATATCACAGCCCATCTGAATTCGGTTGAAAGCGGATAACGTTGAAACCTCGCTAGAATGCACTGAGTCCCTGGGCTGTGCCGGGCGTGTCTGCAGACCTTGGTTTTGCAGGTGTACTGCGATAGGACCATTGGGTCAAATAAGGTTGCCAAAGACCGTCCGCCTCCTCTTTGGAGTGCACATGAGCATATTGAAGTGTCTAAAGTGAATTTCTAAAGTGATATTTTGCAATGATGAGGATAAGCCCATACATACTGAATCCAGCATTTCCCAAACTGGCCCAGAAAACCTAAGACCTGATAACACTATAGGATGGCTGATTGAACAACCTATAAAATTGGTATTTAACAGACTATAAGAATTAAATAAGCAATTTTATCCAAATTTCTTTAGCAAGTCTTTGGCTTTTATCTCTAAATTTTACTCGTATCATAAACAATCAAGCATATTTGTTAAAACTGGTCAAATTACATTTTTCTTTGTTAAAACTGGAAAATTACAGTTTCTATATAATTTTCACAGGTGCATCAAACATGTCTCAGTAGTACAGTGAGAGCCATTGACTGGCTTTTCAGAAAAGTCAGCTATTATGCTTGTGGGTACTAATTTTCCATGGCAAATATTAATTTTTCAAGAATACAACCTACCATTTAAAAATTCCTGGGGCCAGACTACTTGGCAAAGATGCCCCAAATTGGTTTACTAGTTTATGTAATTAAAGTCATACATGCTTAGATTTTCTTTCTAAACTTTTCTACATTTAAAAATCCCAATAAATTACTCTTTTATATTGCTATGTGATACAGGAAAAATATTTTCTTAAATAATACTAACAACAATAAAAAGAAAGTGTTTTGTAATGTCAAACATAGTAGTAACTGAACTGGTACATTCACTCTAAACCATGCAGATAAAGAAACACGTTTTAAGTAGTCTGATTAGTATTTTTTTCTCTAAATCAGAAAAGATTGGTTCACTTGATTCCTATTATTCTACTAGGTAAATGTATACGTGACCAGGTTTTTTTGTTTGTTGTTTTTTCCTCCAGCCATGAGTAGTTATAATCACCTAACATGTGGCTTAGTGAAAGCTTTCTATTGAAAGATAAATGCAATATTTCATAGCATTCAGCATTTGAGCCCTTTATTCCATTATTATGCACCTTCTTAACAGCAGGCTGGGGAAGTTGAAAATTCCACAGGTAAGTTAAATTAGTACAGTGACAATTAGTCATGCTGGAAAAGTGCCAGGCAACAGTATCCTTGTCATTATGCCGCCTTGGTACAGGTGTGGAATGACTGACAATCAGTTAGGTAACGACGCATCCTCCCTCCCTCTTGGTGGGTGTATAAAGGGAACTTGGAAGATGTATGGAGATAAGCCCTCTAAAGACCTCCATTCATTTTTAGTAATAGAGATTACACTGAGGTTGATTCCGTGGAAATTACATTTTTCTTAATTTCCCACATTCTCCATTATTTGCAAAGACAAATCCTGCAGTGAAGAATTATATGTCTGCTGCTGCCCTCCCTGAGCGCCCCACGGTGCTGGCAGAAAAGAGGGATTCAGAGAATGGAGGTGTCAGCTGTTTAAAAGGCAGACTCCTAAGGGCCATTTAAAGAAAAACTGATCCCTGTGGGTGTTATGTGCAAACTCCACAAGCTGTTGCCACTTGATTATTAAATATTAGTTCTTTTTAATATCACAGATACCAAAATGTCAAGTATTTCATTTTTTTTTCTCACTTGGTAATGAGCTTTTAAAGTGATACAAATTTAAGTAGTATTTCTAAGGATGCTATAACTTCTAGTTTTGCTACAACCCAGCTCTTTTTGTATCAACTTGACAGGGTGTGTTCTTGTTGAAAACGTAATATGTAAAATGGAATTACTATGATCCAGTAAGATTTGTGTTAATTTTTCAGATGGATAGGTGAAATGTCCCTGAGATTTTTTAAAATTAAAAAACCCTGTAAATAGTTGAATCTATAACTTAGCAATTCTCATTTAATACTTCTTAATAGGAAGGATTGCATAGTGGTTAAGATCCTCAATGCTGGGGCCAGATTGCCTGAGTTTAAATCTAGCCTCTCCAACACAGTCTCTGTGAACTTGGGAAAATTGTTTTATCTCACTGTACCTCAGTTTCTTCTTCTGTAAATGGGGACAATTACAGTATCTATTAATACTTCACAGGATGTTGTAGGGATTAAATGAGGCATTATGTGCAAACCACGTAGAACAGTGCGTGGCACTTAGTAAGGTATTAATAAGTATTAGCTGTTATTATTACTAATTATTATTGTGATTCCTATTTGTATTGCATGTGTAGAATCCATCTATATCACATTGCGAAAGTCTGCAGAAGATAGCATATTCCCTCTTAGGCCTAAATGCTTTTTTATTATTCAGAAAACATTTCCAAGCAAATCAGTCTCTTAAAATTAAAGAACAGAAGCACTTTAGAGATCAGAATTTGAGAGTTTGAAGGGAAGGTTAGGGAAACGTGGTGACAGCCAGCTACAGCTGACGTGCCAGGATGGTCTTGGGTCCTTGCCCTCCCTACCCAGCTGTTCTCCTTCTGAGCCAGGAGAGTAGAACCAGCTTGTCAGGGAGGAGTTGCAAGGGAGATTGCCTCTTCACTTGGGTGCTGGGAAGTCAGCACCACCCACCCTCTCCTGTGACTGGGGCCAGGTACTTCATGCAGAAGGAACCGACTCCATCCCTGGGCGGAGCTGAAAAGGAGGCCATTCATCCTGTAACCTGGTCGACAGACTGTCACCTTCCCTTCCAGTCCTCTTCCCTGCTAGAGGCTGAAAGAAGATAGAAGCAGCCTTTCAGATTCTGGTTCATAATCCAGTCCTAGCAACTCCGATCCTTGACAAAGAATCTAGATGAGAAGGAACCAGCGAAAGATCACAGGAAA
>CAUYRT010007292.1:0-25293 GCA_963574885.1 Lepilemur ruficaudatus
AACACAGTGGTGCTCACATGGTAGTAATAGTCTCCAGAAATGGGGGTTGGGAGTGGTAAACTCACAACTATAGGACATGGTGTGCATTGTGGGGGGGAAGGGCATGCCTCTAACCCCCGCTAGGGAGAGGCAATGATATAAAATGTAACCAAAATGTTTGTACCCTCACAATATCCTGAAATTAAAAAAAAAACCCACTATATATGTTTCATATTTTATTTTGATAATGAAACAAAATAGTGTAAATATATCACTAATTATAGAAGACAAATAGAAATCAACTTATTTATAAGAGGTTTTTAGTATCATAAATTCACAAAATGATTCTTTCCCTACAAAAAAATTAAACTACAAGAGATACAAATATCTAAAGGGATTGCCTTAACGGAGGAAAAACAACATCTTGATTGGCTTTATTATGTGTTTTGCTTCAATGACCTATTACTGGTGGGAGTGAGATCTTTGATAAATGTCAAAAAGCAGGCAGCAATAAACCATACCGGATGCCAAGGAAAGGACTTATTTTTCTTTCTTTCTGGCATTATCCACAAAACTCAAAAAGGTCCGTGCAGGGCAGCAAGCCTTGCAATTAATAAACAAGAGATTCGGATTCTACTGGATGAAATGATTAAGTAACAAGAGAAAGAGTGAGTTTGCTTCCTTATTTTTGAAGCACAACTCATAACCTTTTAGACAGTTCTTTCCAACATCGTCACCCTATCTCTTCCCAATCATGTTTGATATTTAGGTTCAGCCACGCAGAACTAACAGTTATTAAGGGGAGAAGTGTGTGCCAGCCATGCATCGGTTAAACAGGAACATGACTAGTATACCTGAAAAATAAGATGAATGTCAAAAAAGAGAAAGATATTGAATGTTGAAAAATATTTAAAGCATTTATTTTGATATATATTTGACTCAGATAATCACTCAATTTATTGGGTTCTGATCAGCTGATTTCAGAATCCACTTGCAGTTTGGATTACTCAACAACTTATCTGGTTGAGAACTTATCTGGTTCAAGATAATGGAATGTACACTAGCATACAGAAACAGCACATATGATGGAAAGATTTTAAAAGTATATCACTATGAGAAAAGTTATGAAAGGGCACTAATTTACTTGAAGTGAAAAACAGACTTCTGACATTTTCAAGTAGGAGGAGAATTATTATAGGAAGAACTGTCAATAACCTAGCAATTGTGAAGGAAGGAAATGATATTAACTAATATTTAATCACATAAAAAGGGGAAAATTTTTAATTAAACAATTTGTGAGGTTGATTTAGTGTTGATAGTTGTTTGAATATGACACATGGTCTGGGATCAGAGATTAAAAGGCCATTGCAGAAGATGAATAGCTTTCAATTTTACTTTGAAGCAAACCTACAGGTTAATTTTAGAGCATATTTTTCTGTCCTAGACTAGCTAGTATGTCCTAGGATAATAATTGGATCATCTTAGGTATTGATAACAGGGATACTATTAAAGTCAACTCAAGTGAATTCAAAAGTCCTTGAAAAAGTGCCAATTATGCCTAGAGTGTTACTACCCAGTATTAACCCCTTTCCTTATTCACCAATCAGTTCAGTTACCTCAGCTCCCTAGGCCGGCCTTTCAAGGCCTAGTAATTAATTTAACAATTATTCATTAAGTTACAACTATGTGGGTGAACACTCTAATGTACTGTGAGGCTGCAAAGATGAGTAAGCTATAAACCCTTTTCTTTAAAGTGTTTGTAATTTAGAAAGAAATTCTTAAAATAATGGTTAAAAGTGTGGATCCTGTTTCAGAATCTAAGACTGAAATAGGATCCGCACTTTTCACTAGAAGACTGAAAAAGGATCTGCACTTTTCACCTCCCACAACAATCAACTCAAACAAATGATTCTTAATGTAATGGTTATTTCTAAGCTTTTAGTACCTCCATAGATTTGTCTGCCAAAACCATTTTAGGCTATGAACTGATGAAACAAATGATTCTTAATATAATTAAGAATTATATTTTCACCTCTCACATAAATCCACACTTTTCACCGTTCACAGAAATCAACTCAAACAAATGATTCTTAAAATAATAGTTATTTCAGTTTTTAGTACCTACTTTTTAGAAATATCCAGTTAGCTGGGCCTAAACATAGATTTGTCTGCCAAAACCATTTTAGAGTCTGAGCTGTTCAAACAAGTGATTCCTAAAGTAATGGTGAAAAGTGCTACACTTCCTAATGGTGAAATAATAGTTAAAATAATGGTGAAATAATTCTTAAAGCAATTGATTCTCTGATACCCTCCAATTGATACATACTTAACATTCTTTTATAGTTTTTGTATTTTTTTTACCTCCACTACTCAGCACTAAATATGCATATTTGTTTATGTGATATAAACAACTATTGCTTAACAGGCATGAAAAAGAACTAACAACAGACCTCAGAAGGTATCAGTGTGCTTTGAGTGGGACTTTCCCTAAAAAGCATCCTCAAAAATGTGTTTAGCAGGCTATTTTTAAATAGAGTTGCATTGGCATGAAGGAGGAAGGGAGCAGTTCTCTGATGTGTGGAACTGCAGAACATTTAGCATCTGTGTTGGAGTGCCATTTACCTTTACCCTCCACACCAGTCATTTTGACAACCACTCAGATTTCCAGATGCCCCCACGTATGAGTCAGGAATGTAAGGCAGAACATTGCTTAATTGAGAACTGCAGGATCTAGCATACAGTAATTATACATAATATTTGTAAATAAAAGATGTGATACACACATTTCACAGCATATTTTTTCATGTTTCCTTCATAATGAATGCTGTAGTAAAGGAATTCTCTTTTGAATAAATGAAAAAAAAAACCCATATACATTATCTCTATTTTGGATTTAATGATACATATTAGCATAGTCAAGACTCTTGATAATTATGCTATAAATAAATTCTTTTAACATCTCATAATTCCTTTATAATTTGAGTGAGTTTGGGAAGGGCATTCTGTTGTCACTTGACTCTGAGTGTGTTCTTATTGAATTTATTCAACTTTGCTACTCTACTTACTTTCCCTCCTTTTCTTCTCATCACTTTCAATGATTTATTTCCATATAAGGCAATTTATTCAATCCTCAATTTCCTATTAGGCATTTTCAATAATAGTGTTTGAGGAACACCAACCAGAATATGAAATAAGTTATGTCTATCCTTCATTTGAAACATGTCCACCTTCACTGTATTTTTAGTTTAACTATAGATCTGTACTTTTTCTTTTACCAAAAGAATTTTGGAAATTCTAGTCACTCATGCTAAACTATTACTTTACCTTTTTTCTTTCTTTTTGTCCATTTCTTGTTTGCAGAATGGGAGTGGAACAGCTGCAAGGCATGTAGTTCTGGTGGCATTTATCTCTCTTGCATATCTTAGTTGCCACAATTATATAAATGTGTATAATTCTCGCCTTTTCATACATTAAACATATGTATCAAACACTTGGGAACAAAATGTGTTTCTAGAATGTGTGGGAGTATTATTCAAAATGGCTTGTATTTTGCTAATCATACTCCGTAAGCATTGTCATTGGAAGCCTGAAAGTATTTGGATAATACATTATCATATTAGTCAGATGAAGGTGTGATTATTGTTTCGGCTGCCAAAAGAAAAAACATATTTAAAAATAAATTATAGCTATCTCCCAGGATTCAAATGAAAGGAACAACTTTGCAAAATATTAACAGTAACAGAGAAAGCGAAAGGAGCTAATATAATTTGAACACCTGCTCTCTGTCATGAATTGCATAAGGCACAGCAAGTGTCTCCTATTCCTCAAACACCCTGAGAGACAATTACCAATAATTCTCATTGACCCTGTTCCTCTATTTTAAATATTAGGAAATAAAAACAGAACAAAAGTTAACTCACTTGCCCAAGGACACATAATACACTAGAGGCATGATTTCTTGTTTGTCTAACTCAAGTCCTGGCTCTCTTCACTACCCCACATTTCCTCTCTAGGAGAGGCCACAGCCAACCTGGCATGTTTGAACCTCAGTTAGCTAGTCCTCGTATCCCTAATGTACTTGTTCAAGGAGTCTTTACAACAAATCAGTCAGTAGTAAAGAGATGGATATAGTAGCATTAATTTACCTTCTTAGTTTTTTCAATAGGTCATATCTTCCATCTATTTATGTTGCCCTTACGATCAAGGCCAAGTAAAGCTTATATTTGAAGTCACTTGAAAAATACACATTTAAATCAAGTCTCTACCTCTTACTAGGTATATGACGTTGGGCATTTACTTAATGTCCCCAAATCTATTTTCTTTTATCTGTATTTAGAAGGATGAATGATGATATATAGTTAACATAAGGGTTCTTCAGAAGATAAGATGTAATAGCAAATAGACATTTCATACTCAATCCCTACACTCACTTGGCATTCAATTGATTTTACCTTCTTTCTTATCCCTCTAAATCCAATTACTGTATCTCTGGGAAAATGTGAATTCCAAGGTGATAATATAAAGAAACACACAGGATTGGCGATGTTGAGTGATTTCTTTGTTTCCAGAATTAAAACAATTAGTGACTGATGCTTTATCACTTAGAAAAGTATGGGCCACTTTTTAGGACACTCCATGAAAACCAAAATGTTGAGTTAAATTACCAGAACTGAAATTGCCAACATTAACAGTGACAGCATTTATTTCCACCCTTTCCAAACTCAAAGGTAGTAAGGCTGAAAAATGCAGTTCCCACATGAAAATGAATGATTGTGTTTTTGTGTGTACAGTTATTTCAAAGACACTATATATCAATTGTTTTCAGGCTTACCTGCTATTTCAGAGGGCATGCATAAATATGCTATGGCATTATTCATGAACTCAACCAATAGTACAATCATTTTAACACTGACATGCTTCAGTACAAATAAATATAATTCAGAGAAAATCTTTCATGAATATTCTTCCAAGGAACTGAAAAAAATGTTATCTGAAGTAAGATATTACTACGGGAGGATTATATTATGTGCACCGTGTTTTGGCAAAGCTCTGGAGTACAGTCATTAAATAGGTTGGCTGTAAATTCTTTTTACTGGTTAATTAAATCCAAGACTTTGCAAGAAAGGTGGTCATTTTATTTTGGATTTCATTTTTTTAAAAATACATTAATCTTATGGAATTTGTTAACAGGTTATGAAAGGGTAGTTGGGATCCTTGACCAATTTACGTGACATTTTTTTAACGCAAGACTGTTTCTCAGTACTAAAATTTTTAAGTTTGAAAAGGAGTGTGTTGATTTTACTGTTGTTTAGTTTTGTATTACAAAACAATAAATTAAAATACTCTCTCTCTATTTTCTTAGCATGAAATTATCAAAGAAAAATGGCTTTTCAAAAATCCTTCAGGAAAGCAGGGCATGAATGTCTGTGGAACACTGTTTCTGAATAGGAGATTATTCGAAGGACTGTGTAAATGAGCCCACTGAATTTGTCTATGGCCCTCCAACGTGGAGATAATTAGTTCCCCCATGCCACTGTCCTACTATACAGTTAGGAAAACTAAAGGTCAAGGAAAGCAAGCATCTTGGCCAAGGTGGCATATCACATGTTGGTATTAGTGATGGTAAAATTTGAATTCTATTTCCTTTAAAAACAAGAAAACCTTTTTGCCCCATTCCACTACTACCTTCCACAAAAGTGCCTTGCTTTTAAGATGGAATTTCTTTGCCCTTAGGGAAAGAGATACAATTGGTAACATGAAATATAGAACATTGAAGAGTCAAATACATACACATACACCACACTGTTTCATTAGCCATCATCAGCTCACCAAACCCTATTTAAAAATGACTTCCAGGAATTATAGATTTAAAAAACAGAACTATATTTCCAAGTTAAATAATTATCAAAAATGTATATCCTCTAATACAATTGCTAAACATTTTCTATCATATCTAAAACTCAGGTATGTTTGAAATAAAAATAAAATTTAGCACTGTCTTGCTATCTAAAAGATAATACTTTATCTTAATCATATTTTTTGCCCAGATGCCCAGATGTTTCAGGGTAGTTCCATACAGACCACTTGTATGGGAAAAGTAGAAAAATAGAGATATGAAGAGGGAATAATGTAAATAGAATATTGGTAGTGTTGCAAAAGCTGAAAAACAAATGGTACTGTTCTTTGTGTCATATAAGTTTGTTATTATTACTAGTCTTGAAAATTGCAATTCAGTTCTAGCACTTAATCTTTCACGTCTGAGAAGGCTGTACAAGATACATGTAAAAGGAGCAAAGTTGTCTTATCTTTGCTTTTTAAATATACATCAGGCAAATGGGATGTTGCTAAATGTCTTTCTGCTGCAAATACACTCTTCACCCTAGAGTAGAACTAAGGCTGTGGAGCTCTAAGGAAAGGGTTGGTAGAGTGAGGGGTGGGGAACACAGTTTGCCATAGAAAACCAGGCTTACGTTAATTACGTTGTGAACATTCCACTACCTGTGTGTTTCAGAATGTTTCCTAACGGATGCAATCCACAACTGGGTAGAAAGAACAGACGTGCTAAGAAATCCAAGACAGTGGTGGTGAAATTCTACCTTGGAAATTTTCTATTAATTTCAGATTTGCAAAAGGATATTTTTATAATAATAAAATAAGTATTGACTTTAATTTTAAAAGGGAAAAATTCGAAAAGGTACAAGTTAGATTTGAGGAGATAAAGAAAAATAACAGATAAAAATTTATTCAATTGTTACTTTGTTCCAAAAACCACACAAAAGGCTGTACATTAATTAATTAGCTTTTTTTAATCTTCATAATTGTCCTATAGGAAAGGTTGGTTGGTTCTATTTTGACTGTGAGGAAATTACATTTCCATTTCTGAGAGGTAATAACAATATAAATAAGTAACTATCTCAGGTTACAGATAATTTATTCAATAATCAGAGAGGTGACATAACTTGCCCAGTTAGCAGAAGGCAGAGTTGAGATTAGAAACCAGGTGTTCTTCACTACGCAAATGCTCTTTCCATGCTAGCACACTTCTTACTGTTTACCACTACTTTTGAAAATGTATCAATTCTTTGGGATTGATATATTCTGGGATCTAATGGCTAATATGGAGTATATAACTTAGAAAATATGATGATGATTTAAGAGAATCCTAAATAGTTTCCAAAAATAATTCTATGAGGCCTTTTGAGCTTTGGTGGCATACATAATGGCATGGAAACTACAAGAAAGATAAAATCAATGTTCTATAAACATCTACAATGCTTTAATATCTTAAGGACAGTATTGTTTAATGATAACTGTCAAAATCAGGCCTTTATAATGTAAAAATTTAGCAAAGTGGGCAAGAATGATCATCCTTTATATTTACGTTAATATACTGAATGAACTAACAGTTGTACAGATCCTAAGGGAGCTGCATCCCAACGAAAGAGCTATTTCTGAATGAACCTAGTATCCCTTACATAGACCATTTTAACCAAATGCTTTGAAAAAGTCACTCATCTGGACAGAGTTGGTCAAATTACTAGGTTAGGGCTTAATGATCCTTAGCATCTGTATTTTGTATACTTTTTCACTAGATTAACATAATTTGAACATATTTTCAACTTTTGAAATATCATATTTACCATAGAAAAATAAAATGTCCAGCAGAACTAAGAATCAGATCTCTTCATTTCACCAACCCATAGAATTGTTGTTTCCATTGGAAAACAAAATCAAAATGGGAAATCAAGTTTATGTATGGCTTTTTTCCCCCCAAAAGCTATTTTTTATTCTTTTATTGTTTTGGCAAGTCTGAGATTACCTCCTGATATACCTCCATAAATATTTTTAATACAAATTAAATTACTTTTCAAATAGTGAATGGATAAAAAAAGTATCTGGATCAAGTACAATGGTGATTTTAATGAAAAAAAATCTTGCTTGTAAATGCGTAAAGGTGCTAATGCTAGCATGACATTCTATGAGCAGTTAAATAAAGCAGATGCTCAAGAATTTGAAATGCCCTCAAGAGCCGACTTCTTGATTACACACACTCACAATACCAACCTTATTATGCTCATGAGTATAGTTACAAGAGAGAACTAGAGCTTACTATACATGCTGATTTCTAAAACCTTCTGATAACCTGAGACCCATGATAGGAAGACACAAGAAAAGAAATCAACCCCATCTAAGAAATGACCATGAGCAACTGTTTAATGAAATGACTGACACTTTGTAAAACCTCTTGACTGTGTTTTGGTTTTATTCACAACATAATGTTAGATACAGTGGTGACTCTGTAATTGAGGACTTAAAATAAGATAACAATAACCTATTATTTGGTCTTGGTTAGGCAAGGCATTTTGGTTTTGTGTCTAAAAATAAGGTAATTTATTTTTCAAGAAACCATAGCTGCATGAATTGTGCCAGGAATACGGGGCAAAAAGGTGGGGCATAACAACGAAAATATGTTTCTGGTTCAAAAGACAGAAACATCAAGAACAGGCATAAAAAGCAGTGTTTGGCAGATAAGGATGGATGATTCACAGTAAAGATTTTTCTTTGAAATAGATTAGTGGTAGGAATGAGGACATTCAAGGTTTAACTAAGATTCAATGGTTTTTACCAGGTAATAGTGATCCATTGAGATATTTGAACAGAAGAGTGACAAAAGTATAGCTATATGATAGAAAACCAACACAGTATTATAGGGAAGACAGACTTGAAAAAAAATATTAGCTATCAGCATTTACTAAAAACGTCCCATATGCTATATATTGAGCTAAGCATTTTATCCACATTACCAATTCTAATTTTCTAAGTCTATATTAGTAGTTTAATTGTCAAGTAAGTCTTACCTAGTTGCATGAAAGACAAATTCATTCATAATAGCATAAATGAAAAACAATATATTGTAATGATACAAAGGGCATCTTTTAGGAAACTAATACTAGATTTTCTGGCTTCAGGAACCAGTATCTGTCTTTCAAAACCACATGTTCTATCTCCTGCCATTTCTCTCTTTGATATTCTCTACTTTCTCATTATGTACATTTCTTTTTTTTTTTGAGACAGAGTCTCACTCTGTTGCCAAGGCTAGAGTGACATGGCATCAGCTCACAGCAACCTCAAACTCCTGGGCTCAAGTGATCCTTCTGCCTCAGCCTCCCAAGGAGCCGGAACTACAGGCATGAGCCACCATGCCCGGCTAACTTTTTCTATATTTTTAGTTGGCCAATTAATTTATTTCTACTTTTAGTAGAAATGGGGTCTCGCTCTTGCTCAGGCTGGTTTTGAACTCCTGACCTTGAGCGATCCACCTGCCTCGGCCTCCCAGAGTGCTAGGATTACAGGCATGAGCCACGCACCCAGCCTCATTATGTACATTTTTATAATTTTTTTTAACAAACACGTAGCACTTGTATTAGTTCCTACTTAATTCTCATAATAAAACTGTGAGGTAGAGACCATTATCTTCATTTTGTAAATGTAAATGAGGCATAGAGAGGTTAAGTAACTTGCCTATGTTTGCCCAGCTAACACAAGAAATGCTGTTGTTCAAAAGAGGCTGTCTAGCTTCATGTTCTCAGTCTATTAATGACTGTTTGGTGCTACTAAGCAAACCAGCATGAATACTAGGCCAAAATCTATATCAAAATTTAGCAGTCCTCCCTGATAGACTTTACACTCTGGGCCTGCCAGTTCAAACACTTTAAAGAAGAGCCTATTAAGAGAAGATTATCAGACATTAGCATTTTGTAGGAGAGATTGGACACGAGCAGATGCAATGGGGGATGGCAGTAGTCTGTAATTTCTCATAGTCTTTGCCAGTCTGGGGAAACAACAAGCTGATACTGTCCATATTACCTCAGCCCAAGATCTGATCATAGTTAAAATATCTTAAAATTCCAGTTAATGATGACTATAAAAATAAATAGCATACATTGTGCTGGAGGTGGAACCCTTTGTAAAATCATGTTTATTCATTACTGGCCAGAATTTAAGAGTGTGAAATAACCAGGAAAAACAGGTAAATTATGACATGCTTACAAAATTGACAGACAGCCGAGAGAGAAAGAGAAAGAGAAATATACGTATTTTTTAAATATCAGTGTTCAACACGTAGAGCTGTGGTCCCCACCCCCCATGATGCAGACTGGTATCAGTCTGTGGCTTGTTAGGAATCAGGCCACACAGCAGGAGGTAAGTGGCAGGCAAGCCAGTGAAGCTTCATCTGTATTTACAGCCACTCCCATTGCTCACATCACCACATAAGCTCCGCCTCCTGTCAGATCAGCAGTGGCATTGGATTCTCATAGGAGCCGAAACCCTACTGTAAACCCCACATGCAAGGGATTCAGGTTGTATGCTTCTTATGAGAACCTAATACCTGACGATCTGAGGTGGAGCTGAGACGGTGATGCTAACACTGGGGAGCAGCTGCAAATACAGATCATGATTAGCAGAGAGGTTTGACTGCACAATAAATGTAATATGCTTGAATCATTCCCAAACCATCCTTCCACTCCCCAACTCTGGTCTGTGGAAAGAACTGTCTTCCATGAAACTGGAACCTGATGCCAAAAATGTTGGAGACTGCTGCTATAGGGTATGACATAAAACTGAGATATGTGGGCTTTGAGACCAGATTGTCTGTATAAAAACTTATCCTTTGCTGTTTAACCTTGGAAAATTATTTATCCTGTATATTCCTATATTTGCCAATTTATATATAAATGGAGATGAATGATGATGCCTACTTCAGAGGGTTATTGAGAGGGTTAATGTGGATAATCTGCATAAAAATATATTACTGTTAAGTATCATGATGAATATTAAGACATTTAAGGCTATGTGGAATTCCAAAGTAAAAGAAACAGTCTATTGAGCTTTTGTTAAAATGCCTATTGTGGAAAGTTAGATTGGTAAGGGAAACTGTAAAGAAATACTATTTGGGATGTTAAATTTGATTAGATAATCCCATAAAATATAAAATCTCATTGAATACTTATATAGTTTCCTATATAATAGGTTTAAAAAAAATCCAATGTAGTGGAAAAAAAGAGAGATAGAAAATATTCATATAATCAAATATTTAACTTACCTCAATTTTATATGACAAAGTAAATGTCTTTTGTTATGTACTTCCTCAATTATACACTAACACAATAAGATTTAACATAATTGTCTATTGTATAAAAGTAATTTTTCAATTAACTCTACCAAAAGAATGTGTTCTAAAATTAGTAATGTAAGTTGAAATAGAAAATTTTCTATTAACATGCACTCTAGTTATAATTTATGGTAAAATTATATTGGAAAGAACTCTTGAGTACTGGCCTTAGTGTTTCCACCACTACAGGCCATAATATATAATATTTTTTTCTTTGAATTTATGCTTTACATTTTATTTGAGTTTTCAGTCTCTCTCCCTTGCAAAGGTTCTCTGTGCTTTCTTCACAGTAGGCTACAAAATAGAGATGAGCAGGAAAAAAAATTATGTTTCTAAGATGTATGTAGAAAATAGCTGAAAGTGATTTACAACAGCTGTTGAGCCCACAGTAGTTTGTAGGATGGTTGAGATGGATCTGATACATAATCAATGCAGAGAAAGATAATTAATTAAAGGGTTGCTGACTTATAGTTCCATTATCAGTCAATCCTTTTGTATTATTAATAGTTATGTGCTGTGTGCAACAAATTCTCCAAATTTAGTGGATTAAGGCAACATGTATTTATTATCTCCATGTTTTTGTGAGCCTAGAGTCTGGGCTTGGCTTATTTGGATTCTCTGTTTCATAGTCTTCCACAAGCCTCATGTGGCAGCCCAGGATCTATAGTCCCATCTTAAGGGTCAACTTGAGAAGCAAAGGGTTCCAAACTCTTTTAAGTGTCAATTGGCAGGATTGAGTTCTTAAAGGGCTGTTGGACAAGGGGACTCTATTCTTGACAGCTATTGGCTGGAGACCAATTCCGGTTTCTTGACATGTGTGCTTTTCTCTCTCATGGTAGCTGGTTTTATCAAAGCATGCTAGCAAAAATGACAATAAAGGGAGAATCTGCCATCAAGAACGAACTTACGATCCTTTGTAACCTAGTCAGGGAAGTCACATATTATTGTTGTTGTGTTTTATTGGCAGAAACAAGTTGTTAGGTCCAGCCCACATACAAATGGAGGGGTTCTACAAGAGTGTTTATACTACATGGAGGGTATCATTAGTGGTCATTTTGGAAGTCTACCTTCCACAACTTCCTTCACATTATTACATTATCACTGCTGTATCTCTCATGAATAAAAAGCAACTAATCCTTTACTGCTAGGGCACCTACTCTGGCCACCATCCTATCAAAAACAAAATATGAGAAGGAAATATAGTTCATTAAAATTTATACTGCATTTTATACATTTCTACATTTTATGTCTATTTACACAATTAGCCTTCAGAGATAGTAATTTAACAAATTTTATCCTAGTTCTGTGTTTGACCAATCTTTATTCTATTGATGTTCTCAGCTATATGTAACTCAGTCCCTCTGCTATTCTCCTGTATTGCTCAAAGGTATGCTTATCTGCATGAAAGTGAGATTCTGTTTTGCTTTTGAGTTATCATACATTCAGCTTGCTGCCTAGGTTGCTAAGGAGGAGCTGATTTCTTCTGGGACAGAGCCCTTTGATAACACAGCATTTGTATATTACACGGAATCAGCATTTAGCAGCAGGAAACACAATGTCTCCCAGGGAGATTCAGAGTCCACATATGCCAAATGGCACTTCCCAAGTTTGACTGGAACTGTAGATTGTCTTTTCCAGATTAGTAAACTCTGATCATAGTCATGGAGTGAAATTGATCTGAATTAAATCTCTGAACCACTTTGTAGGTTTCTGACCATTACCCAGTAACCTAATCTCAAACGCCTCAATTTCCTAATATGCAAATGAAAACACTATCCACTTTTTAAAATAAGATATTTGTTTTTGTTTGATTAAATGGTATAATTTATATAATATGCTTAGCACACTATTTAACAATTTAATTATTACCAACTTCTTAATTTGATTGGGCCCTTTATAAATTTTTTTTTTATTTCAGCATATTATGGGGGTACAAATGTTTAGGTTACATAATGCCTTTGCCCCATCCGAGTCAGAGCTTCAAGTGTGTCCATCTCCCAGACGGTGTGTACTGCACCCATTAGGTGTGTATATACCCATCCCCTCCTCCCCTCTCCCATCTGCCCGACACCAGATCGATGTTATTAATTACTTATATGTGCACGTAAGTGTTGATCCGTAAATACCAATTTGAGGGTGAGTACATGTGGTGCTTGTTTTTCCATTCTTGTGATACTTCACCTAGAAGAATGTACTCCACCTCTATACAGGATAATACAAGAGGTGCTAGATCATCATTGATTTTTGTGGCTGAGTAATACTCCATGGTATACATATACCACATTTTATTAATCTACTCATGTATTGAGGGGCACTTGGGTTGTTTCTACATCTTTGCAATTGTGAATTGCGCTGTTATAAAACATTTGAGTGTAGATGTCTTTTTTATAGAATGTCTTTTGTTCTTTTGGGTAAATACCCAGTAATGGGATTGCTGGGCATCATACATGATTTCTTCCTTTTAATTGCTGACTATTTTGATTTTTTTTTAAATAATCATTTTGGTGCTAGTTATTATTCAGAGATGTACCTCAGATTTACTGTTTAATTTATTTATATTTTCTGGTGGTTCAGGGTGAACTTAAAGTTAATTACTACATTTTTCACAACCTGCTTAGTATTCATTCTATACAATTTTGTTGAGCATTTACTATGTACTAAGTTTTATCCTGGCTTCTTAGATATACTGATAAAGCAGACATATCTCCTGCATCTGAAGGTATCAGTAGGTACCAAGCTCTAAGGTCAATACTGGCCTTAGAAAGGAAGCATGTTAGAAGCTCTTTTTAACTGCTTATAAATTCAGCATCAGATTGATTTTCCCTCTGCCCTGAACTTATGGTAGTATTTCTTGGTCAGACCAAGTTTTTGACTTGTATCTTAGCGTGGAAACTTGATCCTTATCTTTTTATGCTTATAACTTTGTTATGATGATGTCCCCTAAAACTCAGTTTCCTAGTTTTGTAAATTTCTTTTTCATACCACAAGTTTTGACCTGATGCTCTGTTATCATCTAACAGACTTCTCTGAAATCCATAATCTGTCAGAAACTATAAATGCTGCCTGCATGTTTTTCCCCCTCTTCGGACACTCTTTCCTTATTGCAGAAGATCACATCAACCAAGTTCCAAAAACAGATCCATGATTTCATCCATGAAATCTTCATGCTCTCTTCCAATTCCTAGCTGAATTCTAGATGAATCAAGTTCCCTTATGTTTTACCACAATATAAGTTGAATGTTCATATATCGTATATCGCCAATAAATATGGTTAACAGTTATCTTTGATGGCACCATTATCCAGGATAAATATTAGTTGTTAGATATATACTATACACATCAACTGACACTGAAGAATTTTGGTCCAACACATCGAGACTTTTATCTGACAAGTTAGGCAGAGGGCAATTTGTACTAAGAAGGTATAGTGATAATGATACAAATTCATTGTTACTGTTAAAAAAAAAAAATGCCTGTCATAAGGATTTAGCAGCCAGACAATTACAAATCATAAAATTCAGAAATTTATCTTTGTGAGTCTTCATGAATAGCAAAGAATATTTATAACAACCTGAGCAAGGTCTATGTCTATACTCATAATCTGATGCTATAGCATGTTTATTGAAATCATCATGTTATTTACTATCATTTTCAATAGATAGAGGAACACTTTGTGTATGGCATGCATACTTGCATTACTAAGTTGCATTCTGTCTTTTTCCACAGCTGCTTCTTACAGCAAGGGAACTAGAGCATTTAATTCTGAACTGTGGATATTTTCCTCTGTTTGGTACATAATATTTATTAAATAAATATTTTTTGAAGGAAAGAAACAAGGAGGAGGGAAGAAGTATGAAATAGTTTTCAGGGTAAGAACTGAAGGGGGTAAAATTGAGATATTCTACCTCTGTTTTTCTAGCCTTTAATTATACTTTACTATTCCCATGCTTTTTTGCCTTAGATACTCATTTTTTCATTCCCTACCTTGTCTTCTTTGATTTCACTATCAAGATATAGTCTGGTCCTGAATATCATCTAAAATATCAGTCATAAAAGAACCTGCAGTTTTCTTAAAGTTCTAAAGACTCCTACAGTGTAATTGTCTTTGGCTCACAGAGTCAGTAACATGAGACCATTTTGCTGAGTTCTTTCTGATTTCTCGGTTGTATGATAAACAATGTCAGTAGACAGTACCTTAAATTTCCTCCTAAGCACCCATTTGCTCTTTAATAATTATATGAAGCTCAATATTTTAAACATTGCCAGGAAGATAAGTTGAAGAAGGCAGTAAAAGGTGAACAAAATATATCAAACTAATGACAGGAGAAAAACAAACTCTGTTGTCCTGGGATTCAAGATTCTGAAGTTCTTGTGGCTATTCCTTTCTGGGTTGTGTACCTTGGACATTCCATTTCACTCATTGGATTGAATTCTCTAATCATTGAAGGACATGAATATTTAAGCTATATAAACCCTCTCAACTCTAATTCTTTGCTATTCAATGATTTAGAAATGAGTCATACAAATTTTTAGCTATATACTGCGATGCTGATTGTTGGAAATAGTAATAGTTAAACTCTTAATTGAATTCTATCTGTAAAAACCCAATACATAAGTAAATAGGTCAATAAAAATCATATAAAAATACACATATAATTAAGTAATTCTGAAGGAATTATTGGGAGTACTGGTAAAATTTGAATATAGAGTACAGATTAGATAATGGCATATAGTCAATCCTTAATTTTATGATTTTGATAAATGTACTGTGGTTTTAAAAGAAAAAAATGCTTGTTCCCAGGAAACACTTTCTGAATAATTCAAGGGTTAAAAATTAATGCTTTTCAATTAATTAACAAATACGTTACCTATGGTCAATATATTAAGGCAGTCTATAAATAGTTGACCTGAAGAATGACTAGTTTACATACTGGTAGAATGTATAAGTTTCCATTGCTCACTGTACCAATAACTGAGGTTTTATCCACCTGATCTTGACTACTGTGGCCAGCACATAGATGACTCTGATCTCAGGCATTAAAATGACCATTGTGTTATCACTACAAAAAAAACTTAATATAGAGAGATGCAATTCAGCATGGTGATTAAACTTATAGATTCTCAAGCCCAAGTTTTTGTATCCTGGATTCACTACTTGAGAGCCTTGTGGCTTTGGACAAATTATTTAGCTTTTAAGTGCCTCAGTTTCCCTATTTGTAATAGGAAAATGATAATAGCACCTACTCCATGAGGTTATTTGGAGAATAAAATGAGTTATAAATTCAAAATCACTCAGAAGAGTTCATGGCCTAGAGTAATTGTTCAGATGTCTTCTGAAGTCTTCATTGTAACTTCACACAATTTTTTCTACACAATTGAAATGAAAGACGCCCTCTGTTACCTTTGGGATTACATTTTGTCACATGTGCTTTAAGGCATGGCTTAGAGTTTTAGAGAAACAATTTTTCCTTAAAGTCTATCTTTTACTCTGAAAATCTATCAGATTTTCATTCTATGTAGGGCTTAAGCATAGTTGTCAACAAGCTTAGACTCATCACTCTGTTTATATCAGGTTCTGTCATAAGGAAGTAGTAAAGATCACCAGCTCTTCAATCAGATGGCTTTGGTTCAAATCCTGGCTCTTTCACATATTGTGACATTAAACAAGATTTGTGTTTTTTTTAAAAAAATACCTTTTTACCTCAGTTTTGTCATCTGTGTTATGGCACAAATAATATACCCTAACTCACAAAGTTGATATGAAGTTAAAAGGATAAATGTGTATAAATCTTATACAATGGTGCCAGAACCAATGCAAGTTCTCAATAAATATTAGCTTTTGCTTCATTTAAAATATGTCCCTTACATTTTTGACAAGACTCACTTTTCATAATGTCTATTATTTTCAGTAGTCTCAAGTTATAAAAAAAAAAAGTCTGTTCAAAAAGACAGCCCTACTACTGTTTGAATGCAAGAATCTTTTTTTAAAAACTTATCCTTCTTTAGTCTAAATTACATTAGCTTTTTCATGCATAATGTAAAGTAGTGCTAAATCACTTCTTCCTGGTTATTATTCTTTGAAACACAGTCCAGGTTGTTAATGTTTTCACAAAATCGTGACACAGAAATTTCAGAATATGCACATTCTATTGTAGAACAGAGTAATATTTTAATTACGTATCTTTTTTGGACATTGATATTTTATTTTCAAATTCACCAAACACCCTTACAGAGAGCAGTTTCACTTATCTTTGCTATCTTAAAACATATCTTTTCTCTTTTAACCTGACAAAGCTGATTTTTGCATTGTGTCTAGAATTGAGGTTTACTTTCCCACCTCAATTTCTTTACCTCTGAAAGAAGGAAGTCTTAGTACATGATCTTATAGGACCCTTCCCACTCTGAAATTCCTTGATTGGCTATCTTTATATTTGTCTTTATTATAATTCATAGTATTTATTCTGCCCTCATTTCCAGCAGGTGGAGATATAGAACACTAATTTTGTCATGCAACCTATTACACTGATTCTCCTTTTTAGTCCTGTGCTATATGAAATTTAGTAAAGGAGCCATCTGTGTCCTCAAGAAAAACAGCAATTAGAAAACATAATTGGTGATACCAAGAACGGAAACATAAAGCAGCCCAATTACCTTGTCTTATCACTGTATGCCATCTAATAATTTTGGAGTAGCTATGTGTCATAGGCAATTAAAACAGGATTCTTTTACTTTTTCATTGATTCAATGTTTAGATGAGACTCTAGCGCTGTTACTTTCTTAAGTTTCTGTGTAAGTTCACTTTTTTTCTTAACTCATTTTCATAAGCAATTGTAAACATGTGCTGCATTTGTAAGGACAGTGTGCTTCCTAACTATAGGGTCAACTAGAAAAGTATACAAAATTCAAGTTCAACATTTAATTTTAAAAATCTCTTGAGTTTTGTCTATTTCTGGAAATTATTCTTGAAGTAACAAGAAAAAGGCCTTGTCACAAACAAAGACAAAGATATAATAATGTAATTTTCATTGGGAAAAATAAAAAGCTTTTCTGAATTCTGTGTCCTTGCCTGTTTTGGGAGAAAGTACTTGAGGAGCAATAGGTGTCCTCTTTCATTTCTACTAAATATGCTGCTCAATGCCTTATGGCATAGCAGAATCAAAACTTTTCAGATGCCCTGCTGCTTTGGCAAGACCAAGGACATGTCAAAATTGTTCCCACAGAACTATTATTTGATCTTATCTTCAACCTTTACACATACTGGCCTGCATTTTCTTTTGATTCTTTATGTCTGTAAATAAGCTGATTTAATTAAAAAGGTAGACAGAGACGTATATCTGGCAGGGATGTTTATTGCTGGGTAGCCTGACCTTTTCTTGCCAAGGTAATTTACCTTGCTTGTGATAACCTTTATTTTTTTTTTCTTTTTGAACTACAGCAAAGCATTAAGTATTCTTTTAATTCTTTTTTTTTTAAATTTCAGAATATTACAGGGGTACAAACCCTTTGGTTACATATATTGCCTTACCACTACCCGAGTCAGAGCTACAGGCACGCCCAACCCCCATACAGTACGCACCGCACCCGTTAGGTGTGAATTTACCCAATAATAAATATTTTCTTAATTCTGAAGTAACTCTGAGGTGAAAATCACATTCCTATTTATGTATATAAAGTTTGTTAGGGTCATGAGGCATGGAAGAAAGATGGTGGTTGGGGGAATGACACTATTTCTTGAGTCCTTACTATGAATTAGCCAGTGTACTTGGTGTATTACATACATTATCTCACATAACTGTAAAAGTTACCCCACATCACAGTGGGTATCACTGGTGGATAAACAAGTTCAGAGGAGTTAAATTCTTGGTTCAATGTCATTAACTAGTAACTTGGGATTTGAACAAAAATTTGCTGGGCCCTATAATCCATTCTTTTTTTTTTTTTTTACTTCTTTTATATTACACTTTCAGTTTAAAATAATTTAAACCTATATAATGCATTTAATTTCAAGTAAACTTATTATTGGCAATTATTTGATAGTATCTCAAAAAAGAATAAAATCTAATGCCATTTTTTTTCCTCCAACATATCACTGGGTGCAGGGATAATTGATATCCCCAAATAAAATTCCTAATCATGTCAAGATCTAAAATATGTAGCTCGAAATACATGGATCCTTCCTTTTCTATCCTTTACATATAAGAAGGGTATTGCCATTGTGGTGGCCATCAGAGCTGCTTACCAAATAAGTTTGGCTCTTCACATGGGCCTAACACACTATACTGTCTTTTATCACTTGCCTTAGTCGTCAACTGTAAAATGAGCAGTGATTACATTTCTTCGCTGACATATTTTCTCTCTCCCTTTTCCAATTTTTTAAGAAGGTTATCTGATAGATACAGCCAACCTGGGCTTGACAGTGCTCCCAGAACTACTCAAGGGAAATTACCCTTATTCCAGTGGTACAAAGAAAAGAACAGGAAGAGGATTTGCCACTCAGTAAAAGAACTCATGAGTGAGATAAATAGAGATTGTGTCCCTTTTTATGACCAGAAATCCTTGCTAGGACTCTCTCAAGCTAGAAATAAATGAGAAAAAAACTGTTCTTCCCAGGATGTTCAGTGCACTGCTGTCTGTGAGGAATATGGGAAGACCAGGAGGTAGAGAGCCATCCTAAAGTAGCCAGGCAATGTGATTAGGCAGCGGCAGGGCCACTGGTAGCCAGTCTTGTTAGGGAGATACTGCAGCTTACAGCATGACGGGGCTTGGGAGTGGGAGGGGGGGGGTTGGGATAAAGAAAGAGGAAAATCAGGCAGGTTGCTCTAGAGGCATTTTGTTGTGGGAAAATCTCTGAATGAACCATGGATTATGGCAGACCTGAGATTGAGAAATAAGATTTTAAGAATTGTTACTCTGGTTTGCTAATATAGGAAATAAAAGTAATATCTTTTTCCTCACCTGTTGCAAGGTTCATAGCTGAAATATCTATGACAAAAGACAGATTAACAAGAGAAAAGCACACAAATTGATTTAATATAGGTTTTACCTAACATGGGAGCCTTCAGAAATAAAGACCCAAAGAAACAGGGAAAACCTTATATTTTTTTATGGACAGTCATACGGAAGTATAATTAGAAGACAAAAGGGTATGATCTAATGATAACAAACTGGGGGAAGTTTATCAAGGCCTGTTTGGCCAGATTCTTCCTGACATCTGAGTCTTGAGAAGATGAGGGCATTTTTTTTTTCTTCCTTTGAGTATAGGGAGGATCCCTCTGGAATTAGGGTCTTATGACATACTCAAGGAAAAGATCAGCTACGTTATATTGCCTACATCAAGGGAAGATGGACAAGACAAGATCAGAGAGACCTACCTGTTTTTGCTGTTTTCTTACTTGCCAAGGTTCCATGTTTGGGGATAGCATGTCATGAACTCTATCTCTAGTATAACTTTTAACCTAAGTGTACATCAGTGAATGAAAGGATAAAAAAAATGTGGTACATAAACACAATGAAATGTTATTCAGCCACACACACCAAAAATAAACAAACAAATAAATAAAATCCTGTCATTTTATTTATTGCAACAACATGAATGGAACTGGAGGACACTATGCTAAGTGAAATAAACCAGGCACAGAAAGACAAATATCACATGTTCTTCTCACTCATATGTGGGAGTTAAAAAAATTGAACTCATGGAGGTAGAGATTGGATTTATTGTTACCAGAGACTCAGAAGCAAAGTTGGGAGATGAGGACAAAAAAGGGTTGGTTAGTGGATATAAAAATACAGTTCAATAGTAGAAATAAGACCTAGAGTTAGATAGCACAATAGGGTGACTATACTTAATAATTTATTGCATATTTCAAAATAACTAGAGAGGTAGATTTGGAATGTTCCCAAAATAAAGAAATGATAAATGTTTGAGATGATGGATATCCCAATTACCCCAATTTGAACATTATATACTTCATGTTTATATCAAAATATCATATGTATACTATAAATATGCACAATTATTGTGTACCCATAAAAATTAAAAATGAAAAAAATAAAGAAAAAAATTTAAGACAAATTATGGTAAAAAGTGAGTTGTGATTATTTTTATTTACTGTCATGTATATATTTTTTAATGACCCCATGTAGGAAACAGATGTAGTGAAGTCCTGGGGTGTTTTCAAGTTATACAAATACTCCTTCTAAAGAGATGCAAATACTGATGACTATTCGGTCAGCTAGGAAGAGGCATTAAGAGGTTTGATGGAAATTTTTTCCAAATCAAACCACAGCCAGAAATATTACCTAGGTAATCTCAGAACCTTATCAAATAAATGTTAGTGTATTCAATAAATGTTAAACTTAGAAAGCAAAATATACACCTTTATAAATCCTTGTGTTATATATGATCCATTCCCATACCTTCCATGTGTAAATACAAGAACTCAGGCCCAAAGAAGTAAATTATCTGTACATATTTGATAGTCAATATCTTGACTTAACCATCAACCTCTCTCATAGTCTTTTCACTTTTAGTAAAATTTTTATACAAACCTTCTCTATTTGTCTCTAATATTTCTTTTCCCTATTAAATTTTACCATTCTTCTAAAAACCTAAACATTCTAATTCTTCCTTCTGTGATGAATGGACCTTTAAAAAGCTTTTCGTGGTAAGTAAATTGCAATTCCTCAACAAAATTTTAAGAAACTTCAAAATGTAATCTAGTATGTTCTTTCACTCTCAATGCTTATCTCTGAAGTTCACCTTTTTAATATTTTAAAATGAATTGTGATGTTTATGTGGCTGACAGTACTGAAAATTACAGTTCTCCAGCCAGTGCAATGATAACAACTATGGTGGAGCCTGATATGGGCCCCAGAACCAGGCTTCCAACACTTCCCAAAGGCATTCAGCTGTGACTAGCACAGGATGTCTGAACGTTTCTACAGAGTCTGAATAGCATGGTGGCATACCAGGGTTATCTATTTTGGCCATAGTTAAAATTCCTACTAGTTCACAGTGGAGGAATTATCAAGAGCCAGACATAGGTATGCCCCTAGGTAACTTTAAACCTTATTGGGCAATTTTTTAGACACACAAGCAGAATAAAAAAAAAAATGTGCTGAAAGTTAATGTGCAGATCAAATTCAGAGTAAATCAAGATCAACTTCAAGAAGAAAGCACCATCTGCTCTGTAAGTTGCTATGTGGACCTGGTTTACGAATAATCCTCTAGCCTCTTCTTCCCCATTCCCAGAATGTTTGACATTCAAAAATAACTAAGAATGTGTTGTATTGATTCCAGAGTCCATGTTGGTCTAAGAACACATTATACTGCTTCATATCTCCATGTTCCTGCTCATGCTGTTCCCTCACCTGGATGGCTCTAGATTCTGTAGAGGCTTCAAATATTCATTCATATCTAGTTTTCTTTCCTTCTGGGCACAGGAGGAGATTTGAGTCCTTTACATTCCCTCATTTCTGGATGAGGCCATGCATCTAGTTCCATTCAATGCATTATGGACAGAAATGACATAATGATTGAGTGGTGATTAAATGGGGATTTTAATTGACAGCTCCTTACCTTCCAGCTTTCTTGAGAAAGCATATCTTGAAATGGAAGTTCAATAATATCAATGCAGCATGGAATCTGAACAACCACATGATATTCCACCTCATTGGAGAATGTAACAGACCCACAGCAGATGTTGTGAGGGCAAGAAATAAACCTGTTTTTTTTTTTTTTTTTTTTTTTTTTTAAGCCATTAAGATTTGGGAGTGGTTCATTGTTGCAGAGTAGCCAATTCCTTCCTGGCTTTTCTGCACTTTGAAACATGTTTCAAAAATTATCTCTGTCTTCCTCTGTCCTGAAACCTTGTAAACTGAATTAGGAGCCTGTGTTATTATGATCTCTTCGGAATTTATTTCTCCTAATGCTAACATCCATACTTTTTATTTGAGATTATATGGCAACACCTTTTCAGTCTACAAGATCCATACGTGACCCTGAGCTCAAGGATTGGAACATATTATCAACATCAAAGTCAATCAATGTAACGCATTTCCAGTGATTGATTCAAATCTGGGCACCTGACTAAATAATTGTAAACAGCATGAATCTCAAGAATCTTTCTTAGCATTACAAGATAAAAATATTTTCATTTTATTTAATGATTTGAAGCTGAAAGGAAACAGCTCTAGAAATAAATAATGTAAGCCATTATTTTGCTGCTATAAAAAATTAACTATTTTAAAATCAGAGGCAACATAAATGAAGTCAAACCACATTACAGAGCAAATTATGTGCCCTAGAACATTACATGACATTCTTACAAAGTCATGCCAAAAACCAGCCACACTCTTGGATATTTCTGTTATGATTCAATAAATTTCCATTTTCTTAAGTCAATTTGGGCTTAGTTTTCCTATTATTATACTGCTATTAGAGAATTTAAGATGCAGTTTATTATGTATCTGGATACCTGTATCACTCTCTGAACTGTAAGTTTCTTGAGGCCAGAGTCTCTGTCATATTTGTTTTGTAGAATTGATGCTTGCTTGAAACAGTCAATGTTTAATGAATGCTTATTTAATTTAACTGAACAAAACATGGCATATAGAATGTTTGAGGAATACCAGGGGGTCTTGGGCTCTTCTAGGGTCAGCAGGCTGTCAAAAGTGGAAGCATTCTACCAAGGTCAGAAAAAAGAGGAATGCTCAAAAAAAACATCACAGATATCCCAACATTGCTTGGGGCCATTGTAGTGTTTCAGCAGAAACTGGAGTTGTGGCACAATTTTTAGACTGTTTAAAAATATTGAAATGGCTTTGCTAAAATTCTTCCACTTCATGATTGAAGAGGCTACCTCATGTCTTAAAGAATCATGGCTTTCCAGCAGAACATGACAGGAAGTAGAAATAAGAGTACGATTATGTTAAAAGAGTAGAGACAACATCAGAATTGTTTTCTCTGAGAGGATGAGACAAAAATTAGGACATTCTATATTTAAGAAAACATTTTAAAATACTATTCAGCAGGCAATGCTTCACTATCTCCTCTCTGCTCAGATGTTTCTCACAGTGAAGCTAATCCCCATTGAGAGCTTGGTAAAACACTGTGACTGATGATCTCTCCTTACCTGTCTCCATAGGGACAAGGCTCTTTGGAGCATGATGAAATACATCCACCCATTCTCAACCTGAGTCAGTGTCACTTTTCACTTCTTGACCTTTTTCAGGAACTGCAGGGGCATCATTCTTGATTGACATTGATGCTGCCAGGCACCTTGCTCCCAAGGACAATACCCAGTGCTTTCTGGATGTGACTAATGCTGAGGGCTTTCTTCTAACAAGGAAAAAAAAAAAAACGCTATAAAGAAAAATGCTGCCAATTACTGTAGTGGAATAAATTGTGATGGTATAATGCCAACCAACACATTTCTGCTCAATGGCATTCTTCTCGCTTTCTGTCAGGGCTTTTTCATGCTTCCATTAGATAATTGTTGCATTTTAGTTCTTAAATTTTCTTGTTTAGATCTTTTATGTCATCCTCAAAACATAAGAATTATTTACTGAACTTTCATTGGCCATTTATCAAAATACAGGGTGTCCCAAAAGTCTCCATACGAAGAAAAATTTTGTAATGAGTACTTTGTAAATAAAAGCACATTTAGCTATAATTTTCTATTTTCCCTATGTACAGTGACTTTTGGAACATCCTGTGTGTTACAACCAGGCACTTACTATTTATTGCACTATTTCTCAGAGTATGGTCCATGGAGCATGAACATCAGAGTTACCTGTATCAGCTGTTTAAAAATGCAAATATACGGGTCTCACAAAAATCACTGACTTTCTGGGAATCTCTTTCTTTTTTTTTTTTTTTTTTTTTTCTTAGATATAGTCTCACTCTGTTGCCCGGGCTGTAGAGTGCCGTGGCGTTAGCCTAGCTCACAGCAACCTCCAACTCCTGGGCTCAAGCAATTCTTCTGCCTCAGCCTCCTGAGTAGCTGGGACTACAGGCATGTGCCACCATGCCCGGCTAATTTTTTCTATATATATTTAGTTGGCCAATTAATTTATTTTCTATTATTAGTAGAGACGGGGTCTCGCTCTTGCTCAGGCGGGTTTCGAACTCCTGACCT
>CAUYRT010007294.1:0-13518 GCA_963574885.1 Lepilemur ruficaudatus
CCACCACAATGGTTACGAGCAGCACCGCAGTTGAGAAACCTCCGTCTAGATCAGTTGTTCTCAAACTTGAGCGTGCATCAGAATCACCCAGAAGGCTTGTTGAAACACCAGCTGCGGGTCCCTCCCCAGAGCGTCCGATTCCGTAAGTCTGGAACAGGGCCTGAGACTCTGCATTTATAACATGCTTCCGGGGGGCGCTGATGCCGCTAGTTCCGGGACGCACTTTGAGAGCCACTGGGCTCAGTGACGACTGAGGTCTGTGCAGCCTCATCACTCTCCGCCTCTCCCACTGCCCACAGGGAAGGCCATGACTCCTTGTTGTAAAACACCCCAACACAGAACCCACCGATGCCAAGGTAGGAACTGGCATCCCTCCCCTGTGACAGCTTCAGATCTAGAGACGGGGGAAAATTAAGGGAAGGGAGAAGAACATTCCCAGTACATCTGGCCTCATGTCTAGGTGGATCTACTTTCAAATGAGACCAGTAGTCCTTCTCCTGAAGCTAAAAATAAAGTATTGGGAAGACAATGTACTCCCAGTTTTACAGTCCCCCACCCTCATTAACTGTTCCCCTAAAATTTACCCCTTAAACGTCGGAACCATGTAGAGGGGTACAGATAATGGACAAAGAAAAACAGCTGTCCATCTAGGAGACATCTGGCAGGCCCCCGAGGTGGCACACGGTGTGACTGACCACCCAGCCCTCCATGCTCCTCACATGAAGCAGCACAGAAAAACTGTCCCCATGAATCCAGACGACCTAGGAGTGAGCACAACGCCTTGGCCTCCCAGCTTGCCCACTTCTCTGCACGACCTTGGGCAAGTCCCTTTGCATTTCGAAGCCTGTAGGCGAAACAGCACGGGTCCTTCACGGGGTTATTGTGAGAACTTACGCTTGAGGCAAAATAGGTTAAAACCCCCCACCTTGTGCCAGCACCATGGTAAGCACCGGGGCTACAGCCGTGAACAAAACAAGACTAAAATCCCTGTCCTGCGGCTCACGGCAGGCCCTGCACATTTTTTGTTGAATATACCCAAGGAGAGTTAAGGAGGGCGCCTCTCCCTGAGAGCTCGGTGGGGCTCAGCCTCCCATCCACTCACAAAGGGCAGCTCTGGCAAGCGCGGCGGCTGAAGCAGAGGCAACGGGCCCGGCGAGGCCTTCCCAGGATGAGTTATTGTTAGCTCGATACGGTACAGGGCCGCGGCTCCCTGGGCTTTAAATATTAAGGGTTTTATTATAACTATTTCATTACCCTGAGCTGTACATTGCAGGACAGTAAGTTACTCAGTGTGACCGAGGCGGAAGGTGAGGCTGGCTGGTGCCAGGCGTCCGGTCTGGGGTCTGCTGAACTGGACAGAGGGCTGTGTCCTGTGGGCATCAGTGGACAGGCGGGCAGGCCCCTTGGTGCCAGGCACCGCGCAGGGGCGCCGGGGATGGCAGCCCTCTGGGCCTGGGTGCTGAGTGACTGGCTCTGCAGCTGACGGCCAGACCCTGCCCCAGGACTGCCAAGAGCCACAGGCGTCTTTCCGGATGAAGGTTCCGTCTAGATGTCGGCCATGAGCTCTGGCTGGTCAACACAGCAGATGGGTCTGAGCCTCAAGGGTCCCCATGCCATGGGTCCAGCAGTGGCTGGCAGCCATGAGCCGGGTCTGCCTCCTTCTCTCCAGCACGACTCCTCCCTGAGAGCCCCCGGGGCCCCTGGTCATCTTCTTTCTGTCCCCCCTTCTCCCAAGGTAAAGCCCAGTGTTTGGGGTCCTTTCAACGCTTACCCAGGCTTCATCCCTTTCTCTCTGGCCCCCACTCCCTGCTGTTCATGTTCAATTAAATGCGACAAACTGTTGCCCAGGTCTGGGGCCGGTGGATACTAACTTGCTGGTGTTACTCCTCCCTGAAACACTGGTTCAGTAAACATAGACTCACATTTTTCTCATAGGTTTTTTGGAGACTATTTTTTAACCCCAGGGAATGACGGATGTGGAAATTTGCAGCGCCACGAACAAACGTGAGGCAACAAAAGGTAAGACACAGGGGTACGAAAGCATTTATTCCTGCGGCCGTGGGCTGCCCGGGTCACAGTAGCCCTGAGGGGTAGGCATTACTTAGGCTGAGTTTTACAAATGCAGAATCCGTGGTGACAGGGCTGTAAGGAACTTTCCGAAGAGTCACACAGCTAGCAAAAGACCCAGCCAGGATTTTCTGACCCTAAAATCACATGCCCATCACCTCCTCTGGGAGGAGGGAGAGGCACTCACCCCCACCACCCCCGTGAGAAGACAGCCCTCCCCTCACCTGCCTGGCTGCCCCTGACACCTGTGCTCAGCCTCCTCCCAGCCCCCCAGAGCCCGGGTCTGCGGGCTGTAGCTGCAGCAATTACAGAAAGAAGCCAAGCAGGAGGGCCCGGCCTGTGCCCATGTGGGAATGGAACCAGTTCGGGTGTTCCCTAACAGGAAGCGCAGTCTGGATCCAGGTAGCGCCGCCCTCTGAGAGCTCAGAAGGCCACAGTAACTCTGGACAGCTGACGCTCCGCACATCATGTGTCCAAGGCCTGCCTGGGATGGCAGCTCACCGAAGCTAAGCTGGCCAGCGAAAGCCAGCCGCAGCCTAACAGCTGGTCGTAGCTTCAAATGGCAGCCCTCCTGTGTTCCATTTGCACTGTGACAGCCACCTTCACACGGCCACGCGTGCTTGAGAGAGCAGGGAGGCCTTTCCTAGACCGGGAAGGGTTTTGATTTCCAAGGTACTGTTTTTCCATTTCCTACTCGAGCCTTCCCTGCAAGGCTGCTACTCATTACTTCTGCTGCAGTGGGGAGGACTCACCGGCTTTCGGGGCCCCCTGCTTGTTTCCTTTCTGGTAAGGGCTCCAGCTAATGGGCTCCCTGGGCTCTTCCCCCATCCAGTCTGGAGGGGTCCTTGGTGCCCGTGACTCTATGCCACCCAGCCCAGCCCCACCGCCTACCTCCCCAAACCCGTGGTGGGTCTCTGTGTCTCCCAAGGTGCCTTTGACTACCACACCCCTGCCGCCTCCAGAACTGACCACCGGTCACGCCCTCCACGGATCCCCTCCCGACCTAAATGATGATCGCATCACACCTCACTGGCACACACACCCATGGTGAAGTGGAAATGGTCTGAGTCTGGTGCCAGGTGATTCAGGGGTGACTCCCGGCTCTGCCACTCACTAGCTGTGTGGATGTAACACGTCATCTCTCAGCCTCAGTTTACTCACCTGAGAAATCGGAAGGAAATGAACACCTGCCTACCTCACAGAGCCGCTGTGAAGGTCCGGTAAATAGGGGCCTAATGAATGATGCTCCTGTCTCCTCTTCCTCAGTCCAGAACTAATTGAGAAAAAAGATAAAAATGAAGTTGAGTATGTTCTTAACGATCAGTTTCATTGCCAGAGCTAAACTGGAGAACGTGGATTAGATTTAGGGCCAAGGGGGCTTCGTCATATGTCCCTCCTGGATGCAGGATGCAGACATAAAGGTGGAAGGTGGTTGTCTGTACCCTGGGCCAAGGAGTGCACCATTTTTATCTGCAGTAGCCACGCGCAAGACCTGACACAGGTGTGGCTGTTACTTATGACACAAGAGGGCACGAAGGCCCCAAAAGATGAAGCAACCTATCCAAGCTCACACAGCCAATAAGCTGCAGAGCTGGGATCCGAACCCAATTAGTCAGCTCTGGAGCCCAGGCTGTCACTACTAGTCTGGGGAAAGCCAGGGCCCGGCTGACGGGCAAGTGACTTTGCTGTGGCTGGAGCCAGAGGCCCAGGACGGCAACTATGTCAACCAAGGGGCAACGCTTATAGGATTTTGTCTGCATTATCTCACCCACTCACTCGCCCCTCGAATAAACACTTATTGAACATCTCCACGTGCTGAACAGCCTTCTAGATTCCGAGGATGCAGTGGGTAACAACACAAGTCCCTGCCCACAGAAGTTTACGCTCCAGTGAGACCAAAAAGAGCGACCTATAGAGGGAAAGGTAAGTGGACGCCAAAGACACAAACATAGATAAATTTAATGAAAAACTTAAGTCAGGGCTGAGGGGTGGACAGACTTGTCAAGGACGGCTGCTCCGAGTGCCACGTCCAGAAGAGACCCGAATAAAGTGAGAAAATGTGAATGTCAGGAGGAGGACGCTGCAGGCAGCGGGAATGGCCAGCGCGGTGCTCCCAAGAAGGGAGCGAAGCCGTCATCAGGCACTGGCCGGGTACTGCCAAGGCAGACATTACGGCTGGACAGCAGCAAGGAGGAGAGTGGGAGGAGATGAGATCTCAGAGTTGGAGGGGGTGGGGGGACATATAACCTTGCTGATCACAAGAAAGACTTTGGGTTTATTTTTCAATTCTCTGGTGTGTTAGAAACTGGAGGATTATAGAACCAGTGTGAGTGGCCTGATCTGATTCACATTTTTTTTTTTTTTGAGACAGAGTCTCACTCTGTTGCCCAGGCTAGAGTGCCGTGGCGTCAGTCTAGCTCACAGCAACCTCGAACTCCTGGGCTCAGGCCATCCTCCTGCCTCAGCCTCCCGAGTAGCTGGGACTACAGGCAGGCACCACCTTGCCTGGCTAATTTTTTCTATATATTTTTAGTTGTCCAATTAATTTCTTTCTATTTATAGTAGAGACGGGATCTGGCTCTTGCTCAGGCTGGTCTGGAACTCCTGACCTTGAGCGATCCTCCCGCCTCGGCCTCCCGAGTGCTAGGATTACAGGTGTGAGCCACCGTGCCTGGCCTGATTCACATTTTTAAAATATGACCATGGTTGTGATGGGTGGAACAGGCTATGAAGGGCAAGAACGGAGCAGGGAGCCCAGCCCCTCATGAAGCTCTTACAGTATTTCGTCTGCCAGGTAATGCACCGGGGTGAGATGCTGAGCAGTGTTTGGATTCTGGAGCTACTGTGAAGGCAGCAAGGTGGGTATTATTCCTAGAAGCAGAAAGGGAAACCCAGAGCCTAAGAGCAGGAAGGGGAGGATGAATGAGCATGTGTCAGGTGTCCAGTAACGGGAGAGGAGCCTGCTCTGGAAGCAGCTCCCCCGCCCCCGGGCTGGGATCTCTGCATCGGATGCCCTGTGACAACACAGAACGTCCAAGCCAAGGCCCAGCCCAGCCAGGGATCCATCCCTGGTCCCTCGGCCCTCTCCTGTCAAGACGGCAGGCCAGATGCACCACCTAACACTTGCTGTGTGTTTTTCAAATGACATTTTCCCAGCAGCAAAAACACAGCTTGCCACTTTAATGCAAGATGGTGGCACAAAGGCACAGCTCTCTGGGGGAGGCATTTCGGGTCCCTCCCATTCAGGGAGCCACACCGTATGTCCCACAGAGAAGTGGTGACGCTCCATCTCAACAAACGTGCCTGAGCACAGCTTTGCGGCGTGCTTGCTGGGGTGTACTAGAGAGCGCTGTGCGCCCAGCCTGGTGCTGGGGAGAGAGGTGTATACGCAGGGGCCAGTGGCTTGTTCACCAGCGGGGTGGGGACACAGGAGACAGAGCACAGGATAAATCCAGGGGTGAGGAAGGAGTCTTCAAGGTGAGCCCTGAACGGAATTCGGTGACAGCGTATGGGGAGGGGACGATCGGTAGGACAGAGACCTGAAGGCGTGACAAGGCCTGGACCTTGAGCGGTCCCTGCGGGGAGTGCTCTACAGTGGCCTGGGCGACAGGAGCTGCGGCAGAAACAACCACTATTTACTGAGCAGGGTGCCGGCCCTGCACGGAGAGCTCGTTGACTCGTCACCAGCTGTGAGGCAGCGTTATCGCGGCCCATCGTGCGGGATGGGGAAACTGAGGCTCAGAGACCCATCACACAATGAGTAAGAGGTGAAACTTGGATTTTTTTAAAAAAATAAATGTCTTTTATTGAGACATATTTACAGAAAAGATCACACATCCCAAGAGTACAGCTTGGTAAAATATTGGAAAGAGAACACACACAGTAACCCGGTCAAGAAACAGGATCTTACCATCTGAAGCCCCTCTCTTGCCCGCCAATCCCTTCCCCTCCCTCCTTCCCAAAGCAAACACCATTCGGACTGCTAACCCCAAGGATTAGCTTTTGCAGCTGAGATGCACACCTGGGTTGTGGAACCGCTGAGCCAGGATTTTCAGTGGACACGGTACTGGGACGGGATCTGCGCGGGATGGCCGGGACCACCTTCCCCACCTCGTCCCGTGCTGCGCTGCTCTCCTTGCGGTCTCCTTGGTGGCTCGCAGGAGACAGGTGACAGCTCCAAAGAGAGCCTCTGGAAGTGCGGGAGCCACCTGTGTCCGGCGCGAAAGAGCCCCTTCCTGCGCCCTGTGACCCGGCTGGCTGCAGGTCAACCAGGCTTGCCGAGTCCCCTCTCTAGGAGAATGTGATTTAATGACAAGGACGTCCTTTTGGAGAGAGCAAATCAACAGCCCTGGGCGGGAACCTTGAATAGCTTTAGCCATATTCTCAAAGTTAGGGGTTTCAATCTGTGAGACCCAAAGACGACCCTACAGTCATCATAAAATAGAACAGATTTCAGTTTGTCGACTCACGCCCCCCTCCCCGTCCCCTTGCCCCGCCCCCTGGCCTGTGCTCTGATATGAAAACAAAAACTAAGCACAAATGTTGCTGAGACGTGATTAACTTGGGCTCCTCCAAAGCCCCTAGTCACACAGGCCCCGGCCCACCTGCTGCCGCCTTCACCCCAGGGGTAGTTTAGCGAAATCTTCATATGGAGCCCACGGTCCAGGCCTCTGCTGTCCACTGTCCTCTCACAAGCCTCATTTTCCCTCCTTCCTCTCACTCCGGACGAGACTGGCCACGGACCTTCTCAGGTGTCCTGCAGCGAGGCTCTGCGCTCCTCACCCGGCAGTCCTGACTCGACACTGCACTGCGGGATGCGAACGGTCCCCTCTCGGGAGCAGCACCCTCCTCTCAAAAGCTACCCTGAGTTTAGGAGGCCCAGCCCAAGCCACAGAGCCAGCTAAGAGGAAGTGTGGGTGCTGCCACGGCAGTCTCAGTTGGGAAAGGGCCTTGAAAACGCAGAGATGAGGCCGGGCATGGTGGCTCACACCTATAATCCCAGCACTCTGGGAGGCTGAGGCAGGAGGATCGCTCAAGGTCAGGAGTTCGAAATCAGCCTGAGCAAGAGCGAGACCCTGTCTCTACTGTAAATCCAAACAAATTAATTGGCCAACTAAAAATAGATAGAATAAAAAAAAAATTGGCTGGGCATGGTGGCGAGCGCCTGTAGTCCCAGCTACTTGGGAGGCTGAGGCAGGAGGATCTCCTGAGCCCACGAGTTTGAGGTTGCTGTGAGCTAGGCTGACGCCACGGCACTCTAACTCATGCAACAGAGTGAGACTCTGTCTAAAAAAAAAAAAAAGAAAGAAAAAGAAAACGCAGAGATGAATGACAAAGTCCCACAGGGGTGTCACAGGGGAACAGAGCCCAGGCCAGGGCCAAGGTGATCTCCTGCTGGCCAGGCGGGCGGTGACTTCCAGGGACAGGCTCGGTGGGGAGCTGGGCACGCGGAGGGTGGGGGAGGCTGGGGGCACAGCACTCAGTCTTTGAGATAACACGACACAGGAGAGGCAGCAGGACGTGACGGGAGAGGGCGTACGCTTTGCGGCCAGAGACACACGGGCTCAGGCTCCAGCGTCTCCGCATACCGCTGACCTGACGCAACGCGCTTAACCCCTGCGAAGCCTCAACTGCCGCTATGGGAAGAGGGGTAATGTAATCCACCTCGTGGGGTTCAAGTGAGGTTTAAGACAAACAATGCATTTCGGTGACGGGCACACGGTGGTGGAAGCTGACTAGATAAACGGTTGACGGACGAAATGAGCAGGAGAGATTGCCGTGGCGCCCCCTGGTGGGGTTTTGAAGCCCAGCCTATTGAAGAATGAAAAGCATTTAAGTCAGGAGACGGGGCGATCATCACAGGATGTGTCGTGGCCAACACACACACACACACACACACACACAGGCACACAGAGGCCACCTCTACCGGGTGTCTACAGCAGCAAACACAGGTAACCAGGTATCAGGCCTTTCTCCCTGTGCTCACACACACACAAAAATGCAACCAAGAGGAAAAAAATCTCCACGTCTGAGTGTGTCCGGAAGCCGTATCCAAGATCTCTGCTGTAAAACGTCTGTTGGCAGCCTGGATGGTGCTGTTGTCGACGGCATGACCCTTGCAGGAGCAAATACACCCCTGACATAAAACAGCTCGGACCCTCTCAGAGAAAACGTTCTTCCAGAATAGCCTTTCCTTTGGTGCCCATTTTCCTACGTCGGCAACCCCCGGCAAACACAGACACAGACAAACACATAAACAACAAAGTGTCTACATGGAGATTTCACCTTAACTGAAGTTCTAAAAACTTCAGTGATCAGGCCGGGCGTGGTGGCTCATGCCTGTCATCCTAGCACTCTGGGAGGCTGAGGTGGGTGGATCGTTTGAGCTCAGGAGTTCGAGACCAGCCTGAGCAAGAGCGAGACCTGGTCTCTACTAAAAATAGAAAGAACTTAATTGGCCAACTAAAAATATATAGAAAAAATTAGCCGGGCACGGTGGCGCATGCCTGTAGTCCCAGCTACTCGGGAGGCTGAGACAGGAGGATCGCTTGAGCCCAGGAGTTTGAGGTTGCTGTGAGCTAGGCTGACGCCACAGAACGCTAGCCCAGGCAACATATTTAGACTCTGTATCAAAAAAAAAAAAAAAAAAAACACTTCAGTGATCAAATGAATAAACAGGTTGTTTTTGAAACAGAAACTGAAGAAGAGAGACCTAAGAACCTCACTGGGGTGCTCTTTGGTGCAGCAGGAAGACAAGCATGGTGACACTTCCAGTCTGTCCTCATCTCCCTCCCAGGGACCATGCACTGCACGTCCCCCATCCTCTGAAGGAGGAGGAGGTCTCCTTCCCTCCAGAGTGAGAGGGAATGGCAAAGCCCTCCCCAGCCATTCCGTTCCCTAATCACATTGGTCCTAAAAAGTGACAGCAGCTTTCTCAGCTCTGAGGTTTGCCTGCACCAGCCTGGGATACATCAACCTGCTGTGGGTCCCTCCACTCTCATCAATTCAATAAATGTCCATGGTGGACCCAACCTTCGTAGACTATGAAGGAACTTTAGGGAAATTTATATTAACAGTGATTTTAATGCCTCATACATATATGGCACTTATATGAATTATGAATTTTCAAAGTATGTGAACCTTCATTATTTCACTTAAAATGTGGCACAGCCATGTGAGGCAGTAAGGACTTGGTGTTATCTCCCTTAAACAAAGAGATTGAAAATTGAAGAGCGGGTAATCCAGCTAACCATGCAACTAATCGATTGCAGAGCTAGGCCTAGGGTCTCCAGTAAGCTCTGCTAACACGTGCCCGTGAGATGGCGGCATGAAGCGGGTGGGTGAGCCTGAGCGGGCGGTGACCCAGGTCCTGTAGATTTCCTTCTTAGAGACCGACCAGAGTTCTCCAGGGAAGACACCAACAGTTTGACCTCCTTGAGACGCCCTAGCTCTAGGAACTGGAAACGTATCTCTTTGCGCACGTTCCATTCTGCGTTTTACGAGAATTGTGCTTAAGTGTGGGTGCCCGCTGGCCATGTATGAGGTCCCTGAGGGCAGCGAGGGCTCGGCACAGTACCTGGCGCATGGCAGGTGTTCTCTGGTGTTTTTGAAGCGACTGTCCTCCAGCAGCTCTGAAGGTTACACACGCAGGGCTTGACTGAGCTGTGGCTCACTCTCCCCATCTAGTGGGCAGTTCTAAGAGTACACAGACCAAGGACGGGCAGTTTCCCCAGCCAATCCGGAGGCACAGCCACCCGTGGGCCAAATCCCACCCCTTGTGGTCAGACACTTGTCTTTAAACACACATGTGCATCCCATGACAGCACAGTATCCGCCTCTAAAACAAAAGACAGACAAGGAAGTCAGCCGACTGTTCATCGAACACTGATCATGTGGACAAGCACTTTGCAGGGACCCACGAAGATACAGGAAAAACACATTCCTCAGTTCCTGACGTTAAGAGTCTACGATTTAATTTGAAGTAACAACACTGCACAGCCCAGGCATCCCAGTACCCCTCACATACCCAGAGCAATGGAAGTTTTAGGGCGCCAAGTAACATCTGAACCTGTGGACAAAACAATTTCTCTAGAGGAAAAAAAGTTTGAGAAAACCAATGAGACGCTGTACTTTTTTCCACTATCGTAGCATAGATTATCAGAAAACCCTTCTGCTACAAAATACCTAGAAATCCTAAGTAAAAATTTTTTTTAAGTCTTGCTTAATGCATAGCTGAGGGGCACGTAAGCAAATTTATTTATTTATTTATTTATTTTGAGACAGAGTCTCACTCTGTTGCCCAGGCTAAGTGCCGTGGTGTCAGCCTAGCTCACGGCAACCATCTCCTTTTGGCCTCTGTGGAACAAGCGATGGCCGATGTGTTCCCGTCTACCCAACGGCCTCCCAGACATTTGGCCTTACCACTTTCCTTATGGGCGGCTTGGTTTTCACTTCTCCCCCACCCCGGATTTCTTTGGAAAAGATCCGCTTTGCCTCCACCCTTCCTTAACCGCACTCACTCCTCCGGCTGTGAGGTGACCCCCCGCGATCCAAGCCTTCCTCTCCTCAGCTGTCGGGCGGCTCTCCCGGCACCACCGTCAGTCCCGGGGCTTCCTGAGAGGGCACCCCAAGGTCTGGGCTTCTCCTAAGGACTCAAGGCCTCCCTTTGGCCTTAGGGCTGGAACAATGTAACGTTTATGGAAGGGCAGAGAGGTGCCCTGTGCTCTAGCTAGCCATGACCTTGGGCAAGTCCCCTGCTCTCTGAGCCCAACTACCCCCTTAGGGAAAAGGACGGCGTTCAGCCGGGGCCCCTGCACAGCCCTGACATGACACGATTCCAGCAATACTGACCTGTGCCGCCCAACGCGACGGCCACTAGCCATGTGGCCACTGAGTCCTAGAAATGTGGTTGGTCCCAACCGAGTGAGACATGCTGTAAGCACAAGACAGACACCAAAACCTTATACAAAAAAGACGCAAACTATCTCCTGAATAATATTTATTTTGCTTACATGTTGAAATAATAGTATTTTGGATATATTATATACGTAAGGTTAAAATGAATTTCACCTGCTTTTTATTCTTTTAAATGTGGTTCGAAGAACATTTTAAACTACATCCGTGACGTTCATCGTGTTTCTGTGAGCCAGAGTCTGCAGAGCTGTCTCCCAGGAAGCCCCGCGCCACCGAGCGAGGCCCAGCTTGCTCAACACACACAGAGTAAAAAGATCTGGTTCTAGACCAGGCTGTTAACCTGAGGATTAAGGGCAGAAACATTGGGCAGAATTCAGGGGATCCATGAACTTGAAAAATGACCTGTTCCTTTTTCACCAGCCCCTAACGGAAATTAAGCATCCCCTTCCATCATGAAGGCAATTTGTACGCAACAGATCCTAGGAATACTGGCTGTACTTGCTCGTCAGCAACATAAATCGGTTACCTGCATAACCCATTGTTGTTGCAGATTTTACACGTCCTTTAGGCTGAGCACTGCACCACACAACCGCGGTAGCTGTTAGACTTGTCACTGGATCTTGTTATTTGACGTGTTAATAAAGCAACACTTATTACTATGCACAGATTTATTTTTATAGTTTGGTCACTGTCCTTCCATGTAATTTATTTCCTTTGATGTTGTTTTTTGGGTGTTAGTCCATGTATGCAAAAACATTCTGAGAAGACAGGGTCCTTCTGCAGATGGCTAAGAGTCCGTGGCACAAAAAAAAAAAAAAAAGTTAGAAATGCTAAATGAGAAAGGTGAGGCATTTTCATGAGGCAGAGTACCAGCACATCCCGAGAGATGGGGGGCCCTGGCCCTGAAGGGGTCCCAGGCATGACGTGGGCTGTCCCACTGAAGACGCCAGTGCCCTTCGGCTTGTCTGAGCTCCAGGCAGAGCCTTCGGCTGCAGAACCAGAGGATGCTACGTCCGATCCCTTCGTTCTGATGCCAGGACGTTTGACTATCATTATTTTGAGGTCCTAAAACACACACCACTAAATTTTAAGATCTACTTTAAATGACTAAATAATGCCTGCCATATCCTTCCTTACGCCATCCACAAACTCAACTTGCATCTCACAGTGTCACCCCAGGGCGGGCATCAGGATTGGCAGAGGCCCAGAAATGGGTGGGCCTCAGGCCAAGAAGGCTCAGAGCTAACTAGAGTGGGCTCACCCCAGAAACCCAGAGTATGTCTCTGCGTCAACATATCCTGCTTTGTTTTGCTAAATCCCCGCTCTGCAGCAGCTGAGGCGAGCTTGGGGGCAGGTCTTTGGCAGTGGTTGCAGAGAAATCCAGTTGAGAGATTGGGCCCTAAGGCAGCCAGCCACTCCCCGGTCTCCTGGCAACGCAGCCTCCCGCAGCCCGATCACCAGGGGCAGAGGAGGAGAACAAAAACCCCCGGCCACTCACTGGGCAGCTCATACCCGGGGTACTGCCCACCCGGTCACATTCAATACTCTAGGCAAAGCCGGGACTTAGCCTGAGGTTACGGATGGAGACCCCGAAGCCAAACAGCCTGCCCCAAACCACAGAGCTCCTAAGTGAGGGAGCCAGGTTTTTAATCTAGGTCTGTTTAACCGCAGAGCTGCGGGGAGGCTTGAGACCCTCCTTCCAGCTTCGACCACGCAGCTTTTCTTTTCTCTGATTTCCACGTTGAGACTCCAGGAAAGATTTCCTGAAGGGCTCCACAACCAAAACACGTTTGAAGTCGGCCAGTGGGCCGGCTGACTTCCAAACGCTTGCCCGGCTCTGGAAGACATCCGAGGGGCTCTTCCTGGGAACCACAGCTCAGAGCCTCCTGGGTCTGACGACGGCAGAGAGCAGTGCTGGCCTTGAGCGGGCGTGGGGGCAGCCTCAGAACCCTCTCTAGTCGCCCTCCAGGCAGGGGAGGGCCGTAAGCAACACATAGGAGATTTCTGGGAGAAATGGGATCACCACCAATCCAATGAACATCACAGATTTTAATGGTCTACGTGGTTAAATACACAAGGCTCCTCACCTGTACAGGCTGTTATAGACCCTGGACCACCAGAATCAGAATTGACAGGAATCGACACCAGCAATTTCTTTTTTTTTTTTTTTTTAGACAGAGTCTCGCTATGTTGCCCGGGCTAGTGTGAGTGCCGTGGCGTCAGCCTAGCTCACAGCAACCTCAAACTCCTAGGCTCAAGCGATCCTCCTGCCTCAGCCTCCCAAGTAGCTGGGACTACAGGCATGCGCCACCATGCCCGGCTAATTTTTTCTATATATTTTTAGTTGGCCAATTAATTTCTGTCTATTTTTGGTAGAGACGCGGGATCTCGCTCTTGCTCAGGCTGGTTTCGAACTCCTGACCTTGAGCGATCCTCCCACCTCAGCCTCCCAGAGTGCTAGGATTACAGGCGTGAGCCACAGCGCCTGGCCTACTAGCAATGTTTTTAACAAGATCTCACGGGTGACAATGACCAGCT
>CAUYRT010007300.1:0-12146 GCA_963574885.1 Lepilemur ruficaudatus
CTAGCCCCTAAAAGACTTTGTACCTGTTTGTTCACCTAGATAGAGTAAGACTTGATAGTAGCCCCTTGAGAGGACTTTTGACCCTAGCCCACTACCTGTGTAATCCTGTTCCCCTAGCAACTGCATTCCCTGATATGCAAATGTGTAACCCCTACAACTAGTAATTGAGACCTGTGATTATAAAAGCCTGTGTGAATCTAACCATATTGCTAGATCATGCACGGAGACAATGATCTAGTCGCCTGAGTCCCCCGCTGTGATTATTCTGATCTTTTTTATATAAAACTATAAACTATACCTTAGTCTCTGTGTATTCTTTTATTCTCTCTACTTCCTATCAATTTTCTTATCCTCTGTGGCGACCCCTATCTTAGGGACCTGGCCCCACGGGGAAGAGCAGCTGACCTACTCGTGGGCCTGCCGTGCCCGAGTCCCCGCTCTCCCTTCCTCTGTTTCCCCACATAGCACCGTTTGTATTATCCTGGATGCAGCTTGAGCCCATTATTCGAAGTGAGGTGACACAAGATCGGAAGAATGGGCTCCACATGTATTCACCATCAAATTGGTACTGACTGACTAACACTACGGTGCTCAAATGGTGGTGGTGTTCACCAGGGATTCAGGGGTTGGAGGGGTAGACCCACATCTGATGGATGTGGAGAGCATTGTGATGGGGAGGGGCATGCTTGAAATGTAGTTGGGGATGGGAATTAGGGGACTTAATAAGGGAAAGGAAATCTTCTAAAACTTTATGATTTATGTGAATAGCTGTACAATTTGGTAAATTTACTAAAAATCATTTAATTGTTCACTTAAAACAGAGTAATGGCATGGAATATAAATTATACTTCAATAAATTTGTCAAAAAAAAAAAAAAGCTTTGCTTTTCTAATCTTAAGCAAGCCAACAGCAAATAGTTAAGGTGTTAGCAGCCTCCAGGTGGGATTTTTTTCCAGGTTCTTTGTGATCCCTGGGAAGCCGCAGCTTTTTTTTTTTTTTTTTTTTAAGCTACAATTCACTCTTAAAGTCAAAGTATATGTAAGGTGGCAGAGATGGCTGACAAGCCAACTGGAGCCAGTTCTTGCCTGCGGTTATCAAGCCCCTCTAGTTTGCTTCCACGTGAGGGTTGTTTGCTTTAACACCTCCACCCTATCTTCAGGCCTCTGCATCTGGTCCAAATGGAATATTTCAGTAATATAATTGATTTCTTGATTTCTTCTTTTGAGACTAAAATCTTATTTCAATGTGGCAGATGATATATCTGGGCTTAGTAGACAAATAAAAACATGATACAAATAGCTCAATTGCTGAGAGATGTGTTCTTTTCCAAAACATGATAGTTGTCATCAGTCATCGGCAAATCATACCTGAATGCTGAGACAGAATATGAAGAAATACTTTCCAGAGCTGAAAGCAATGAATAAATGGATTAGAAATCTGTTCAACTCTATCTCCAAAGTCAAACCACTGTAACTTCCTAGTTTTTAAATATAATATTCTTGTCAATTCATCTTCTGATGGAGCCCATGAAAAAGTTAAATGTAATAAAGTCTTTTTTGAATAATTTCATGCTTACCCCAATATAGATATTTAATGTAACTATCAAATAGTTACTCTCCTTGCAGACCACTTATAATTGTAAGCACGGGTAGTGTAATTTAACAAAAGTCAAAAATAATAAAATAACAGGATCACAAACTACCCAGCATGAAATCAGATAAAAGGAATTTATAGAAAAAGTGAAACTTATATCATTCTTTCTAAGATAAGAATATAACTGCAATTATTAATTTATGTGATATCTTAAACTGTGATGACTATTCATTTATAATTTGATGGATGATATATTTTTGCTGAGCATATTTATTAAGTGGTCTACCAAAGCTAGAAATTTGGGAAATATTGCAAAAACTACAAACCTAAGGCAATTGTGTAGCCTTTTTATCTCTAAGTCAGTGTGAAGCTTCTGTACCAGCCTGAGTGCTCTCCAGGTGTCATTATAATAATGAGATATACATCTGTTGAAATGTGGATGAATAGTATATGTGAGGGTGTGTGCAAATGTAGAGAGAGGGAAGGTGTTTAATGTCCTTCAATATTCAAAGATAATACACTCAATCTCAGTTTGTAGAAAATAATCCTTTGAGTACTGCATATGTGTTTATAACTATTATTTGCAGAACCCAATGCTGTTTTCCAATTAAACATATTAAAATATTGTTTTTATTTTTGATATAGCATGTATTTTATCTATGACATAATGCAAATAATTTAGGAAGTCAAATATCACTGTAAAATATATAAGTAATAACCAGTTGTTTTTGCTCATCCATGAATCTGCATCAACACATTTTTAAGCAACTCTTCAGGCATTTACCTCCACATTCCTAAATAATTTGTTTGTATTTTTGAGTTATCACTAAATTTAGACATTATTTATTCTCTTCCTACTCTTACATTTCTCCTCTTCTCATAAAACTATTTTTGGTTATTTAGTATTCAGTGTTTATATTGTTTTAATGAAGTAAGAATTATTAACACCTGCATCTACTATTATAATTATGTTACTTTATTCCATAATTTTGCTTTAATATATATATATTTGCCTATTTGGTTTTCCTATTTCATTATCATTTGTTCTTCCACATAGTCCTTTAATATTATAAACTCTCTTAAAATACTACTTACGACAAGGTTAACTGCATCGAGTGCAGTATCTGTCTTATTATATTCTCTTGGAGGCATTACTCCTGTCCACACTCCTGCTCCAATCTAGATTGATTATATCTGCTTGGTGTTCAGCTATCACATTGAGTCTCTCCTCTGATTCCCTGATTTCCAGGTTGTGTGTCTTACATTTCCTTTTCGTACTCTCTTATATTGTTGGAGGTATCTTCTAGTATTATCATAAGAGATAATAAAAGTAAAATTTTGAGAACATAGACATCTGAAAATGTTTTCACTGTTCATTAATACTCAGTGATTTTTCTGGTTGTGAATAAATTCGAGTATGAAAATATATTTTCCATAAGATGTTGAAGGTATTGTCCCATGTCTTCTGAAAAATTAAATATCATTCTCTTTTTAATTCCTTTTTAGGACATGCTTTTCTCATTACAAGATTTTATATCCCAGAGGCACTGATAAGATGCCTTAATTTGATTTTATTTCATTTATTGTACAGGACGCTGTGGAGATCATTCAGTTTGGAAACTAATATTCTTTATTTCTGAGAAAGATTCTTCAATTATTTACTCATTTTAAACAGTTTTATTGAGAAATAATTCACATATGATATAATTCATCTATTTAAAGCATGCAATTTCATAGCAATTGGTATATTCAAAGAGTTGAGTATCTGTTATTATAATACTGCTATGAATTTTGGGAACTTTTCATTACCCTATCATCCCCCAAAATGATATTAAATCTTCTAATTGACAAATGTCTTTCAATTTATATTGTTTTCTTTAATTTTTGTCATAATGTTTTGTGGCTTCAAGCTAGAAGACTTGAACTTCTTTTGCTAAATTTAGTCCTAAGTAGAATAAATTCTTTTATTTCATTTACTCTTTTTGATGCTATTGCAAATATACTTATCTTAATTTCATTTTCAGCTTGCTCATTACTACTGTATAATAACACATTGACTTTTGTATATAGTCTTGTATTCTGTAAACTTGCTGAACTTATTTGTACTAATATTTGTACTAATAGGTTACTTTGGGTTTCCCATGTACAAGGGTTATCATATGCAAATAAGAGTGTTACTTCTTCCTTTCCAACCTGGATGCTGTTTGTTTGATTGTTCGTTTTTAACTTATTTCCCTGGCTAGAATCACCAGCACAATATGAAATAGATGTGATAGGAGTGGATATCTTTTTCTTGTTTATGAACTTAAGAGGAAAGCATAGGTAATTGGTGTCATTTACCTATATTGATATAAATCTGTTCTCTCCATTTCCTTTGTGTTGTTATCAAATACTCTATATTTATACATATACATTGAGCAATAAAATTATGCACAAAATATTTTAAACAATTATATTTTAAATCAGAAGAAAATAATTTTACATTTATACTCTAAAAAATATTGATATATTATTATCTAATTACATTTAACAGTGCCTTTTGTTTTTCACAGGAATTTAAATTTCTATTTGGGCTAACCTGATTTCAGCCTGAAGATATTCTTTTAGAATTTCCATTAGACTGGGTCTAGTAAAAACAAATTCTCTAGTTTTTGTTTATTCTTTATTTTTAAATGTGTATATTTTGCCCTCATTTTTGAGAGATAGGCTGGACATAAGATTGTTGATTACTTTTGTTCTTCATTTTGTGTATGATGTCCCATTGCCCCTTAATCTCCATTGTCTCTAATGGCAAATTAGCTGTCAATCATATTGGGCTTTCCTAGAACATGATTTGTTTTATCTTCCCCTCTCACAATTTTCTCTTTGTCTTTTAGCATTTTTTATTATAATGTATTTGGTTATGAATCTTGTTGTATTTATCCTACTTGCAGGAATCGAGTCTTGAATATATATATTAATGTATTTCAGCAAATTTGAGAAGTTTTTAGCTATTATTGTTCTGAATATTTTTCTTCTCATTTCTTTTCCCTCTTGTTTCGGTACTGCCATTACATGTAAATTGGTGCAGTTAAAGGTATCTCACAGTTCTCTGAAACTCCCTTCGTTTTTTTTCATTTTATTATTTTATTTTTGTTCATCAGATTGCATGATCACTATGAATCTACCTTCAAGTTTGTTGATTCTTTCTTCTGCTATTTCATATCCACTGTGAAGTTAGCCTAATTTTTTTTTTCATTTGTTATTGTACTTCCCACTTCAGACTTTTCCTTTGGCTGTTTGTTATAATTTCTATCTATTTATGGAATATTATCTTCATTTTTTTTTTTTACTTTGTTAAGCATGGTTTTCATTAGTTTTTTGTACTTTCACAGGCAGATCCTTTTGCTCACCTTTTGTGTGTGTCTCTGTGTGTGTTTCACTCTTTTTTGTTTCTTTGTCTCTCTGGAAATTATTTTTTGTTTTCAAAATCTGGACAGTTTAGGTAATATATTGTTGCAACTGTAGATACGGATTCCCCTCATCTTGAGAGCTTGATTTTGTTTTAGTTTCGTTTTTAATTAGTTTTGTATTGCTCTTCAGAAGATGCAAACTTGGGCTTACACATGGGTAACTCTGGAATGACAGTGATTTTAGCTATGTTAAGTTGTGTAGTTCATTTGGTATTAGACCCCAAGCTCCACTAATTGCCAGCTGATTGTTTTATTTTGGACAATTGCCTATAGTATTAATTCTCAGCTGTTGGATCCAATTTAGTATGGCAAGGGTAGTTTTTTAGTTCAGTGTTTGAGGTTTGCTCTGATTTCAGTAGTGCTTTTGTTAGCTGCCTTTTTCCTTGATCCTTCCAGTGAATTCACTGATCTATAGTTTAGCCTGTTGATGTAAATTAAGAGGAGCTACTGTTCTTGAGAATGCCCTAAACCTGGACTTTCTTACACTGTTTCAAATACGATCAATTCCTTTAAGGAGAGTTTTGAAACTCTCTTCTTGTGGATTCCTTCTTCATCTGGGCAAAATTTCTAAGCATTGGGAGGATGGTAACATTTGATCTTCTAATTTCTGTGTGGAATCTCTACTTTGCTGAGACAAGGACAATCAAAAACCCAATATTTTTTGCCTACCATTCCATAGTAGAGTCTCAATGGCTAGGGGCTGAATGGAATAAAAAAGCTTTGACTTTTTGGCTTCTTTCACCAAGGATTTAGCCTCTTCAACCTGAAATTAGAGGTGACAAAAATACTGGATGTTTGTTTCTATTTGTGGAATATGATAACCATTTATTGGCATGTAAGGGACAAGGGAGACCTGTCTTCTTGGTTACACCTGCCCAGAATGAAGTTGTCTTCAAAATGAGCTGGGGTTAGAAGAGATACAGAAAGAGTTATGGCTCAAATGCTACATATTCTCACTGTTCTTACTAAGTTTAGTGAATTTTCTTGAATAAATATTTAATTAATTACAATATTCCTTTCATAGTTCAAAGTTCACAGTTTGTCTTAAAGTTCATTCATTGTGCCATACAATTCTATGAGTTTTTACAAATGTGGGCATACCTTGGAGATATTATGGGTTTGGTTCCATACCACTGCAATACAGCTAATATTGCAATAAAGCAAGTCACGTGAATATTTTGACTTCCCAGTGATAATGCTTACACTGTACTCTAGTCTAGTAAATGTGCAATAGTAATTTTGTCTAAAAAATGCACATACATTAATTTAAAAATATGTAGCTAAAAATTCTAATGATCATATGAGTGTTCAGTTAGTTGTCATCATTTTGCTGGTGGAGAGTCTTGTCTTCATTTTGATGGCTGTGGACAGATCAGGGTGGTGGTTGCTGAAAGTTGGGATGGCTGTGGAAATTTCTTAAAACAAGACAACAATGAAGTTTGCCACATTGATTGACTCCTTTTTTCATTAAAGATTTCTCTGTAGCATGTGATGCTGTTTGATAACATTTTACTGCCAGTAGAACTTCTTCAAAATAGAAGTCAATTTTTCAAAACCTGCCACGGTGTTATTAATTAGGCATATGTAATATTCTAGATCCATTGTTGCCATTTTAGCAAGATTCATAGCATTTTCATCAAGGGTAGATTCCGTTTTAAGAAACTACTTTTTTTGTTTATCCATATGAGGAGAAGCAACTCTTCATATGTTCAAATTTTATAATGAGATATCAGCAATTCAGATACATCTTCAGGCTCCACTTCTCATGCTAGTTCTCTTATTATTTCCATCACATTTTCAGTTACTTTTTCTACTGAAGTTTTGAATACTCCCCAGAGTCATCCATGAAGGTTGGAATCAACTTAATCCCAACTACTGTTAATGTTTATATTTTGACATCTTCCTATTAATCGAAATGTTCTTGATGGTATCTAGAGTAGAGAAACTTTTCCAGAAGGTTTTTAATTTACTTTGCTCAGATCCATCAGAGGAATCATTATTTAGCACAGCTATAGCCTTAGAAAATATATTTCTTATGTGGTAAGACTTGAAACTGAAAATTACTCCTTCATCCATGGCCTACAGAAAGGATGTTGTATTAGCAGGTAATAAAGCAATGACAATCTCCTTGTACATCTCAGTCAGTGTTCTTTGGCAGCCAGATGCATTGTCAATGAGTAGTAATATTTTGAAAGAATTTTTTTCCCTGAGCAGTATATAGGAACAGTGAGCTTAAAATATTCAGGAAATCATACTCTAAGCAGATATGCTGTCATCCAGGCTTTGTTGTTCCATTTGTAGAGCACATGCAGAGCAGATTTAGTATAATTCTCAAAGGCCCTAGAATTTTCAGAATGGTTAATCAACATTGGTTCCAACTGAAAATCACCAGATACATTGGCCCCTAACAAGAGAATCAGCTTGTCCTTTGAAGTTTTGAAGCCAGGCATCTACTTTTCTACCCTAACTATGAAAGTCCTAGATGGCTTCTTCTTCTTATAAAGGCATGATTCATCTACTTTAAAAATCTGTTGTTTAATGCAGCCACCTTCATCAGTGATCTTAGCTTGATCTTCTGGTTAACTTGTTACAGTTTTATCATCAACACTTGCTGTTTCACCTTGTGCTTTCGTGTTATGGAGACTTCTTTCCTTAAATCGCGTGAACCAACCTCTACTATCTCCAAACTTTTCTTCTGCGGCTTTCTCACCGTTCTCAGCTCACACAGAATTGAAAAAAAGTTAGGGCTTTGGTGTGGATTAGGCTTTGGCTTAAGAGAATTTGTGGCTGATTTGCTGTTCTGTCTAGACCAATAAAACTTTCTCTATATCAACAATAAAGCTGTTTTACTTTCTTATCATTCATGTATTCAATGAAGTCACACTTTTAGTTTCCTTCAAGAACTGTTCCTTTACATTCTCAACTTGACTACCTGTTTGGTGCAAGAGGCTTGGCTTTTAGCTTATTTTGGTTTTCGACATGTCTTTCTGACTAAGTTTAATCATTTCTAGCTTTTGATTTAAAATGAAAGATGTGCAGTTGAGACCATTATAGGGTTATTAATTGGCCTAATTTCAATGTCACTGTGTCTCAGGGAATAAGGAGGCCCAAGGAGAGGGAGAGAGATTGGGGAACAGGCAATAATTGCAGCAGTCTGAACACATACAGCATTTATTTACTGAGTTCAGTGTCTTACATGATCATGATTTGTGGGGCCCCGAAACAATTACAATAGTAACATTAAAGTCCACTGATCGCAGATCACCATAACAGACACAATAATAATGAAAAAGTGAAAAATATTCTGAGAAATACTAAAATGTGACACAGAGACATGAAATGAACCCATGATGTTTTAAAAATTGCACTAATAGACTTGCTTGATGAAGGACTGCCACAAATCTTCAATTTATAAAAAACACAATTATCTGTGAAGTGCAGTGGAGCAAAGCACAATAAAACAAGGTATGCTGTGCTCATAATGGCATGTATCCACCATTACAATGTCATAAATTATAGTTTAATTATTCCAAAAGTCCATCATGCTTTACATATTTATTCTTTCTTTCCTCCACCTGAACCTCTGACAACTACTGATGTTCTTACTGTCTTTACAATTTTGCTTCTTCCAGAATGTCACACATTTGGAGTTATACAGTGTACAGCCTTTCCAGGCTAGCTACTTTCACTTGGGAATATTTATGTATGATTTCTCCTTGTCTTTTTGTTGCTAGATAATTTATTTTTTTTTTACTAAATAACATTCTATTGAAAGGATACAGCTCAGTTTTTTTATGCATTCACCTATTGAAAGACATCTTGATTGCTTCCAGTTTTTGGCAATTATGAATAAAGCTGCTATAAATGTTCATGTGCAGTTTTTTTTGTATGAACATAAGTCTTCTTTCAAGTTTTCAGAGTATAATTGGTAAATCATATGGCAATTGCTTTGTAAGAAAATGCCAGACTATCTTTTAAAGTAGCTATAGATGGTTGATTTTTTTATTGTTTTTACCATGCATTTGTTTCACTCGGGAATGGTTCTATGGAATCTTCGTGCTGGCATTTGGGAACTGAAATTATATGCAATTAATTATTGATAATATTCTTCTCTCCAGCTTTGTGAATGTTGCAGGAGAGTAAATCTAGACACAAAGAATTGGGAGTAGGTCCTGGAGATCTAACCACGCAGATTGTTATCAAACTCTTTTTTTGTCACCCCATGACTCACTTTTGCTTCTCGGGATGCCAGGATGCGTGGTTCCTTCAGGTTATTTTTAAGTGTCTATAGCTCCTTTTCAATTCCATTTAGTTTGGTCCATCCTCACTGTCAGAGGCTTGCATTACTTCTGTTCTGTACCCTGCATTCTAACTGCCCACCGCCTTCCAATCTTGTTTCTGCCAACAGAATTTCATGTGTTATAAATCTTATATTAGATCCTTGTTAGAAAAACTTTAATGGCTTTTCACAGATATATACAAGTATATTTTTAATAAAGAATATATAAAATTTATATGTATGTTATGAAGTATAATACGTATATTTAAGTGTATATATGCAATTTATATATTAATTATAGAGGATAATATGAAACAGAAAGATGTGAGTTCTACTTATATAATTAGGTCATTATCTATAAAATTACATCTACCTATTTTCAACCTAAATAACACACAGAGAGAAGCTGTCTAAGAAAATATAATGTTTATTTAGGAATAGAGCATTGCAATGGGAAAACACATGCCATAGTAACTGTGTGTGGATTCAGGGTGGTAAGGAAAGATCAATGTTTTTAAAGAAAAAGTAGGAGGATTACATAATTGTTTTGAAACAATTATCCTTGCCTGAAGGCTCAATAATATTGGTGATGACAGTTTGAGGTTGGACAGGCAGTTGCTGGGCAGATTTCCTTATAGAAGTATTTTTTGTGTAAGGATGCAAAGACCTTCATGCAAAGTTGTGGTTTCTCCAAAGTCTTTTGTGATGACTTTTGTTACTAGGCATACAAGCGTGAGAACCCTTAGTTGACCTTTCCTGGCTCTATTTGTAAGTTTTTTTTTGTTTTTTTTTTTTTAACATAAGTGACTTCATTTTGATTCTGAGAACTTTCACATTTTCCCCTTTTGGTTAAGACATTCATTTAACAGCATTACTGATCAATCTTCCTATAGTTAGGTTTTGATGTTCCTTGGTGCCACGATGGACCTGTCCTGCTTGCTGGTCTTGTCCCATGTTGGGGGAATGGTTGGCAACTAAGATTCAGTGTCAAAACTCCGTTAGCAACATTTGAGCCAAAAGGGAGGTTTGAAGGGAGTCACTCTCAGGGTAAGTATATCTGGAATCCAGTATTAAGTTTAATTTTGTCTGTCCTATAGTCTTTTACTGAAATTTCAAAGTGCTGGGCTAGCATTATTCTGTTAGGAGTTCTACTTCGGCAAATAATAAGAAGTAAGAGATACAAAGTTTAAAAACAAAGAATAAAAAGTAAAATTAATAGTAATATGAAAATTCCAGTTTTCATGATAGTTTTGAGCTATGAACCTAGGCTTAAAGACAACTAATTGAATAAATCAAATGACCATAGGGAATTAAGTGAGACTATTTTCAACCCATATTTTTTTGTATATGGGTCCCAACTTTCCCAATGGAATTTATCTAGATATAGCGTGTAGTATTAGCAACTGCACAGACATTTCCTTATTTAACCAATAGATAATGAAGAATCATTTAGGTCGGGCTCTATCAAATTATCAGCAGATGCTGCTGATTGGGAAACTTCAATTTCACCATTATCCTACCAAGTGAAAAAGGTATTATAAAGAGGCAATACTAGTCTAACTATGATATGAATCTTGTTCCAATGTCTTGGAAAAAGATGTCTATAGCATGAAAACATCATCTTCTCACCTTGTTTTGCAGTTTGAATATTTCTGGTTATAGCACTGGGCAGTTTGTTGGAATGTTTTTGTCCCATACAACAGGCATGAGATTTGTTCCTTAAAATTTATCTACTTTTGGTTCATCAGGCATTAGGAACAGAGCGGTTTTTGTTTCTAGTAATTCCCTGAAAGAAAGTTAGATTGGAGGAATCTAGAAGAATTCAGGACTTAGTCTATTCTACAGGCAGTTAATGAGAACTTGAGAACAATTCCCAGGGCTATAATCTAATAACAAATATATTATAGTCTTTATATAAACACAAAACTATTTCTGTATACATTGATCACACAGGAATCTCATTTAAAAACCTCTTGAGCCTTAGCCGCCTGAATGGAAGACCTGGGGCAGGGTTGGAGCAGCAGACAGCTTCTCCTCTTATTTTCCTCTCCAAATACCAGACCTGTTCAGCTGGACTAGGGCAGGGGGGAGGTCTGAGACCAGAAAATCTAATCTTTGAAAAGCAGACAGAAATATACATTGGGGAAAAGAATCTCTTTTCAATAAATGGTGCTGGGAAAACAAGATAGCTACATGCAGAAAAATGAATGGATCCCTACCTCTCACTTCTCACAAAAATCCACTCAAGATGGATAACAGACTTAAACCTAAGGCATGAAACCTTAAGAATCCTAGAAGAAGATGTTGGGAAGACCCTTTCAGACATCGGCTTATGCAAAGAATTCTTGAAGAAGACCCCCAAAGCAATCACTGCTGCAGCAAAAATAAACAAATGTGATCTGATCAAATTAAAAAGCTTCTGCAGAGCCAAGGAAACTATCATTAGAGTGAATAGACAACCTACAGAATGGGAGAAAATATTTGCTCTCTACACATCTGATAGGGTCTGATAACAAGAATCTATCTAAAACTCAAAAGAATTAACAAGAAACAATCAAACAACCCCATCAATAAATGGGCAACGGAAATGAACAGACACTTTTCAAAAGAAGACAGAATAATGGCCAGCAAACATATTAAAAAATGTTCAACATCTCTAATTGAGCTGCATTAGAGAAATGCAAATCAAAATCACAATGAGGTACCACTAACCCCAGTGAGATTGGCCTCTATCAAAAAATCCCAAAACAACAAATTCTGGTGAGGATGTGGAGAGACAGGAACACTCCTACACTGCTGGTGGGACTGCAAATTAGTGCAAC
>CAUYRT010007301.1:0-15038 GCA_963574885.1 Lepilemur ruficaudatus
ATTGCTATATTGAGCAGGACTCTGAGGCTGAGACACAACTGTTAAAAGGAGTCCCAGGACCAAAGAGTGATACCTGCCAAGAGTAGATATCAACTATGGCAGTACAAATGCAAGTTATGTGCCGTATCTATAAAAACACCAATCCCCTCTGCCTCTAAACCTTCTCAAGTCAGCAAGTTAAAACACATATACCCATGCACAATACATTCCTTAACCTCTATTTGGAAAAAGCGGTATGGCATAATGGTTAGAAATTTGGCGTTTCACTCTCTGGCCAGCTATTTTCTAGCTAAGTTGTGTTTTTAGGCAAGCTATTGATACTTAATTTTTTCTGATCTTGGTTTTCTTATCTATAAAATGAGAACAAGAGTATCCATTAAAAAGGCTGTGTGAGGTCTCAGTTAGTAACATACAATCATATGGTCAGTGCTCAGTGAAGGTTGCCGCTGCTGCTATTATTATTCTTATGCTGAGTTTTTTTGTGAGGCCTGTTTTCTTGCAGCATCCTCTCCCCCCAGAAAACTCCATAAACAAACCTGGAAATAGCCTACCAAGGCTAAGCAAATAGTAACAGTTCAGCAAATAATAAAATACTCAGTATATAGTGGGCACTGTTGAATGGCAGAGATAGGAAGGTAAATATGACAGGGCCACTTCTAGCCTGCTGTTGGACAGCCTATTAGAGGATAACCAGTGGTAATATGAAAACATCTATACTATAATCAAAAGTAGTAACCAATTTTCCATAATGAATGGAGGTGATGAAAGCAAGTGGACAGAAAAAAAGGAAGAGAGAGCTCCATCTTGCAGATGGAAAGGAGAATGTATACTTTGTAAGAATTCTCCCTGGAACAATGTGAGAGGACTTTACGGCTGCCTTTGATATCCTGCAAACACTGAACAGAACTCCCATTTGGGTCAATCATTTTCATGACTGGGTTCCCCATATATCCAGAAAAAAGAAAGGCAACAATAAATGTTTTCTCTCTTGGTCACAAGGCACCAGATTTCATGGTTATGGAAAGCAGATTCTGGTTTTTAATTCCTAGAAAAACAAACATTTTCCCTTGATTATCTTCTAGGGCTTTCATTTATCAGTAACAAAGTCAATTAAAGAATATTAGATCATAAAGTCTTCGAGGATAGGCACTTTTCAGTATTTGTGCACAGTACCCAGTATTGTATATAGTGGTAACATGAACTCAAAATGGATCAATGACCTAAATATAACACTTAAAGCCATAAAACTCTCTAAGAAGAAAACATGGGCTAAATCTTCATGACACTGGATTTACCAATGGATTCTTAGGCATGACACTAAAAACATGAACAACAAAAGAAAAAATAGATAATTGGAATTTACCAAAATTAAAAACTTCTGTGCATTTAAAGATATCAAAATAGCAAAAAGACAACCTACAGAGTGGGAGAAAATATTTGTGAAGCATATATCTGGTAAGAGTCTAGTATACAGAATATATAAAGAACTCTTACAACTCAACAAGACAAATAATCCAATTAAAACATGCCAAAACACTTTTAATAGACATTTCTCCAAAGATGATATACAAATGGCCAACCAAGATCTGAAAATATTCTCAAGATTATTGGTCATTAAGGAAACGCAAATAAAAACCAAATGAGATACCACTTCACACCAACTGGGATGGCTATTATCAAAAAAATGGAAAAGTGTAGGTGAGGATGTGGAAAAACTAGAACAGTTGCATATTGTTGGTGCAAAAGTAAAATGGTACAACTGGCTACTATGAAAAATAGTCTGGCAGTTCCTAAACAGATAAACATAGAATTACCATATGACCAAGCAGTTCAATTCCTAGGTATTTACCAAAAACAACTAAAAACAGGTTTTCAAACAAATATATATACACACACGTTTGTAGCAGCACTATTCACAATAGCAAAAAGGTGGAAACAAATCAAGTGTCCATCAGCAGATGAATAAACAAAATGTAGTATATGCATACAATGGAATACTATTCAGTCATAAAAAGAAATGAACTACTGATACAGGCTACAACATGAATGAACCATGAAAACATTATGCTAAGTGAATGAAGCCGACACAAAAGGTCACATACTGTATGATTCCATTTATATGAAATATCCAGAATAGGGAAATCCATAGAAATAAAAAGTAGACTATGGTGACCAGCAGCTGGAGGAGGGAATAATGAGGAATAACTGCTTAATGAGTATGAGCTTTCCTTTTAGGGTAATGAACCAAAAAATCTGTTTCTATTGGAAGCAGATAGAGGTAGTTATTATACAAGGTTGTGAATGTACTCAATGCCATTGAACTGTTCATTTTAAAATGGTTAGTTTTTACATTATGTGAATCTCATTTAAAAAAAACCAGAGTTATAGATTTTGAATTGCGTCCTCCAAAAAGATGTTTAAGTTCTAATCTCCAAAACCTGTGAATGTGACCCTAATCCAATACAACTGGTGTCCTTAGAAGAAGACATAGACACACACACACAGAGGGAGAGTGTCACGTGACAAGGACTGCTAGCAACACCCAAAGCTAAGAGGAAGGCATGGAAGAGATTCTCCCCTGGTGCCTTCAGAGAAAGGATGGCCCTACTGAAATCTCTGATTTCAGACTTCTAGCCAGAACTGTGAAAGAATAAATTACTGTTGTTTTACACCACCCAGTTTGTGGTACTTCATGGCAGCCCTAGGGAACTAAAACACTGTGGAGAAAACAAGGTAGGTAGCAGACTTAAAGAAGGAAATAAGTATGAGACGTATGTGAAACAACCAGACTGTGAGGAGAGCTCAGGCATGAAATTCAGAGCACCTCTAGGGGAAGAGCTAGAGGGCATTATTCTAACCTTGCAACTTAAGACAGCAACAAGATTTCCTGAAAGAAAAAGAGTTGCAGATATTCATTTATTTATTTATTTAATAGGCAATTAATAAATATTGCCTATAGGTTTTTTTTAAAAAACCTTTGCTAATTATGAGGTTTTATTAGAAAAGGGTTCCTCAAAATGTTGATACATTCACAATTTGATAGTATAACAAAGCTAAGTCACATGTGACCAAGAAAACCTGAGTAATGAAAACTAATTGCTACCAGTGTGCAGGTCAGGGAGTTACTGCTGGCCAAAGTGGTCTGAAATGGCATTATGGAGTCTGGGCACTTAAGATCTGGCAGACTTTTAAAAAGAATGAATCCCCCCAGCAAGAGCAGTGCCCAGTTTACAGAGGAAATACAATTAATATTTGTTGAGCAATACTGAATGAGTCAGGAAAGAAAATTCCATAAATGTAGTTTTTACGTTAGGGATTACTGATATCTGGCTGGAAAAGTAGGTTGCAATCAAATTATATAAACAGTCTGGGCTATCTTTGAAATACATGACATCAAGAACAGGAGTGAGCCTTGGGAAGTGGGGAGGTTGGATAATCACTTTATTCTTCTTCTAACTTCTAATCTAGTAAATGATAGTGGATTTACTGAAGACTGTCATAACATGTGAGTCACACAAATTTATCACCTCAATAAAGAAAGTTTACTTCCACAGATGTCTCACAGAGTTATAAAATAAGCGGATGATGATATTCACATCTTTGTTTTACAATTGGGAATTGCAAATCCAAGAAGCCATTAATATAACTTGTAAAACACATGCAATCTCAAGTGTCTTAATTGAAAAAGGAGCCTGGTTCCGTTAAGAAAACCAAGAATGTTACTTCAAGTAGACTTATGACATTAATGACTTCAAGGTAGAATACCTTATTTTCAACTAATGATTAGTCTCTGAAATGGAAGAAAGATTTTGATTAGAAATTTGTTGATGATTTTTTCTCATCTTTGAAGGTGCTATTAACAAAATTTCAATATAGATGGTGGAAACAAAAATAGAAAATAGGTTACAGCTTGACCTAGGATAATATCCCATAGCACAGAGAAGGGGAAGATATGAATACATGGAAGAAGAAACAGTAGGTTTTGGTGGAATAGATAAAAATGAACCAAAGATGGTGGGATATTATGTTAATCATGAAGAACAATAGAAAGGGATGACAATTTGAGAAAGTACATGCAGCAATCCCCTCATTTTTATAGAATGAAGAAGACATTGGGTCAAAAAAGTCACACGTCCATATTGCCTCCTCCTCCTAAGACCCACACCTTCTTGGTCTGACCCATTCCTAACTTGGTGAGGAAGTGGGTATCTGCATCGACTTCCTACAAGGATCACTAGATACAGTATACACATGACTGCCCTAAGCCCCAAGCCGAGTAAAGAAGTTAAACAGCAACGTTCGTGAGACCTGGATCTGAATGTATACGCAGGTCCCAAAAATGGTACTGTGTTTTTTTCCATGATCTATGTATGTATCTGCTGCTGGCTCAGTTCCTCCTACAGGCAGAGAAATAACAAGGAAAATGTTAGTGAACTGCAGGAGAAGCAGCAATACAGATGGAGCCAGAAATGTGGTATGTGTTACCACTAGGTTCATGACTCTTTCCTCACAGTAGAAAATATGCTGAGTTTTATCACTAAAAGGTCCCCAAACCTTTCCAAAGTGAAGCTCAGGGCTCCAGAGACAGTTACCAAGAGAGCAGTACCCCTTTGTATCTATAGTGTTATAACTTTGTTCCAGAACACTTCTATGTGTATGAGTTGAGTGAGTCCCACACAACTTTATATATTTATTTTAAAGACGAGAAAACTAAGGTCAGAAGGCTATGTAACCTGACAAGGATCAAACTATAATCATTTTGGTAGAACCACATGGAGTCTTCCAATTCCAGTCCAGTGCTTACTGCTAACCACACTACTTCCCTGGACTGATATTCTATGTTCCGCTATGTAATTTATTTGAAACTGCCTACAAAATTTATTCTTATTTGCTCATTAAATGGGTTCAAACAATGTACAAACACAGAAAGACAATTATACACAGTCAGGATTTTAAATGGTACTAATTTCCTTATACATTTCATTCCATCATTCATTCAACAAATATTTATTGAGGCTCAGCTACGTTCCAGGCACGGCTAGGTGTTGGGAATACAAAATCAAATAAAATATAATCATTACTCTCAAAGTGTACCATAGAGGTTCTCCAGAAATACATTTTGTTCAAAGTAAAAAATGCCTGCAGTCAAAATCAAATTTATGACTGCCAAAGATGCCGAGATCAAACCAAATTAAAAAGAATCTGTACTGTCTTTTTTAGATATTAAGATCTAAAAAAAAAAGTATGCTCAGATGCTGCCTTCCAAATAAATGTTTATTATGTGAATTACTATGTGAATTACTACAAAATACTTGGCTGAAAAGATCTGGGAGTAGAGCCCAAACAATTACTATTTGCAAGAAAGGTAATACTTAGACATGAAGAAAAGAGACAAAAAATTTTTAGAGGCATTAAACACTGCTCTCACAATGACTCCCAGCTTCAATGAACAGATGCACCAATATCAGCCTCAACAATTTTCCTACTTGGTTTCAAACACATATTCTGTCCAAAGAGTTGAAAACTAATGCTGTTTCTATGATGAGTAAAAAAACCCCAAAACTAAAAGTCAACTCCTTAAAATATAACAAAATCTAGGAATCATAAATATGACAATCTTAATTTATCAGAGCACTATACAGAATACAACCTTACTCTCTTACCTTACAAAATCATTGCCTTTCCTACAATCTTCGAAAATCCCAAGGGATTATAGAGACTTCTACTAATAAGTCAAAACAAATACTAGGCAACTTTTGCCTTTGTCCTTGAAAAGATACTATTACTCTCTCTGCACCATGAGTATTTCTGAATAGGAAGTAGAGTGTTTTGGCACTACTAGCGAAGGTGATAAGAACATGCCAGAAATATCAGAGTACGCTTTCAGGAGGACGAAATATACCAGCATAATTTCATGAGGATTTAATTTAACCTGCCTGGATGTCTGTGGAGCTGCCAGTGTTTTTATGAGATTGGGTGATATGGGAAATAAGTGCTCCTTCAGGCTTAGAGGAAGCGCATTGAATTTCAAAAAATCGGGGATGAAATCCTGTTACTCACTAGCTGTCTTGACCTCAGAAAGATTTCTTCTCTGGTTTACTTCCTTCATCTAATAAAAAGGAGCAAAAATATCATCCGCCCTTGGGATTTTGCAGGCTTTTATATGAGGATCATAAAAATGGGATAACAATGTATTGTTGTATAGACATACATAATTATCATTATTTGACCTTTATCTTGATGATTTTACATGACACCCTAGTTGATGTGTGGCTAACTGGACTTTAGAGAGGTTTATTCACTCATACCTCAATCTGACTGAGCATCCCAGAAGGCATGGCGTTATCATGAACAGCCACCTGTACTTCCACTTAAGGAGTCAGCTCTGAGGCTAGCAGCTCAAATAGGGAAGAGGAGGCAAGGTATGGAATATGCATCTGGCTTTCCTGGTAATCTGTTCTCTGATTACATTATTTGTATGGTGCAGTGCAGTTCAGGATTGTTGCATACAGGTTTTCCTTGCAAAGTGGTCAATTTTGAGAACTGCCCAAAGATGTGAGTAGAAACTAAAATTGGCCCTTGCAGCTGTATTACTTGGGTACAAGGCTGCATCTTTCAGAAAGAGGTAGTTTCCCTCCAATTATCTGTCTAGAAGGGGCAGTCTTTTTCTTATTTGCACAAAGATGTCCTAAAGGTTATTTGAGGTTTTGATCAAATATCTGAGACTTTAAGTCATCATCTAAGCCTCCCCATTAGGGAGAGGGAAGAGGAAATGTATATTCAAATAAGGTATTTGGAAAATATTTTTAACAATTAATGAGGTTACTAAACAGTGTGAGAAAGGAGGATAATGGACGCTGAGTGAAGGAGGTAGATAGAACTGTGGTCTTTCTTAGATATTAGAACATATTAGCAAGCTATAATGATTAAAACAGGTGTGATGCTATTAAATGAAAGGCAGATAAGTGGAACAGCAGGAAAAATTCAGAGACAGACCCAAACACAAATAAGATATTAGAATATAGTAAAAGTAGCATATTATATCAACAGGCAAAAGATAGATTATTCAATAAAGAATAACTGAGAAGGCATTAGGATAAGTGGGAAGCCATTTGCTTTATACATATATGGGGGTATGTATATGTATGGATTTGTACCTCATGCAATTAAATCAAAATAAACTCCAGATGAATCATATACTTACATTTTAAAAAGAAAAGCATACTTTCACTGGAGAAAAATATGAAAAAATTTCTTGGGATGGAGAATGTCTTCCTTAGTCTGATACAAAAGTCATAAAAGAAAAGATTGATAAATTCAATTATATGAAAAATAAAAATGTCTGCATAGCAAAAACTACCAGAAAGCAAAGTAATTTCAGAAATGAGAAAAATATTCATTAATTAAAGGCTATTCACTAAACATTAAGATAGTTCTTACAAATCAGTAAGAAAAAGACCAATTACCCAGGAAAAAGACAGGATAAAAGGTAAAAGTAAGTTCATGGAAATCGAAATGACTCTTAAGCATACAAGAACATGCCAATCTCACTAATAACAATAGAAAATAAAAGTACATTGAGAAGACATATATCTGTTAAAAAACACTAATTTTTAATTTAAAATCCTAAGAAACCTCCAGGCCAGATGATTTCACTGGTGAATGCTATCAAACATTGAAAAAATAACATAAATCTTACACAAACTTTCAGAAAATAAAGGAAAGTGAACACTTCCCAACACAGTTGATGACATTATATAATCCTGATGTCAAAATCACACAAGGACATTATTAGCAAAGAAATTTAGAGACCAGTGTTATCAACAACATAGACACAGTATCTTTAAAAAATATGAACAAACTAACAATATATTTTTAGGAGTTCATCCTAAGATTAACATTTGAAAACCGATCAAAGTAATTCACTGCAATAACAGAATAAAAAAGAAATTCCATATAATTATCTATATTTGTAGAAAAGCATTTAACAAAATTTAGTACCCATGCTTGATAAAAACTCTTAGCAAACCAGGAATGAAAGGGAATTTCCTCAACCTGGGAAGAGTTTATGAAAAATCTACAGCTAATCTAATTCTTAATGGTGAAATATTAAACACTTTTCCTCTAAGATTGGGAATAAATCAAAGATATGGCCACTCCCACTACTTCTATTCAACACTGTATTGGAGGTCTTAGCTAGTGCAATAAGGTAAGACAAACAGAAGACCTAAAACTTGGAAAGAAAGAGTAAATGTATTTCTATTCACAAATAACCTGACTGCATATGTAGAAAACATTACGAACAATTACCAGCACTAATAAATGAATTTATCCAGGTTTAAGGACACAGGTCAAGATACAAAAATCAACTATATTTCAAGCAGCAAACAATTAGAAAATGGAATTTAAAAAATAACTTCACTTATGATAACATCAGAAAAACATAAAATACCTAAAAAAATTTAACAAAAGACCTGCAAGAAGCCCATGCTAAAATTTATAAAACAATGCTGAAAGTAAAGGCCTTAAAAAAAAAAAGTGAAACCATGTTCATGTCCAGAAACATACAAAAAAAGCTGAGGAACTGCTTTAGATTAAAGGAAACCAAAGAGATATGACAACTGTTTAGTTGTCATAAACAGTTGGGGGATCCTGGTTTGGCTCCTGGACTAGGGAAAAAAAAATCCGTAAAGAATATTAAGGAGACAATTGACAAAATTTGAATGTGAATATGGACTGTGTATTGTATTACTGTTAAATGTTCTGATTTTAATCGTTGTATAGTAGTTATGTAGTAAAATGTCAAAAAGGTCAAATAATCAGTATTAATAATTAACATCCATGCAAGCTGGATTTCTATCAGTTAACAGGGTCATCTTTCTGCTTCTGGAAACTGTAAAAAAGCAGCACATGCCAGCCAGCCATCTGCTGTTATCCAGCATTTGTTGCAGGGCAGATGACAATTACATATAGACTCACACTGGGATACAAAATAGCCATCCAACCAATTATATTCCTTCTCAAGCTCCAAGGTGCAAAATCAAACAGCTCAGGAGGTAGTATAAGTTTTAGTTTTTACTTTTTTCCCCTCCAAAAACAAAACAATAGCGTAAGGATGGATGAAATGACACATTGGGATTCCTACACCCCTCCCCTGCCCACATTTTAAAGACAGGGAAGTAGGTGAGAGTATAGATCAAGGGTTGGCAAACTAGGGCCTATGAGACACATTAGGCCTGCAGTGTGTCTCTGTACAGCCTGTGAGGGAAGAATCATTTTTACATTTTTAAAAGGTAATATATAAAAAAGAGCCACATCAGGCTTGAGACTGTTATCCTTAGAAAGGCCTACTCGCAAGGTTGGCCCTTGACTGATGTCTGAAAACTTGGATTTCGGAAGAATTCCCACAATTCCCTAAAACTGATTAAGAGTAGCTCATTTGCATAAACTATACAAATAAAGTGGTTTATGCTGAACACTTCCTTCCCTCTGGGAGTTGAAATTTTGGTATGTGCTAGACAGAGTACACCTATGTGACCAGCTCCCAATAAAAACCTTGTACACTGAGTCTCTAATAAGCTTCCCTGGCAGACATTTCATGTGCATTGTCAAAATTCGATACTGGAGGAATTAAGCACACGTCCTGTGTGACTCCACTGTGAGAAGACTTCTGCAAGTTTTTGCCTGGTTTCCTCCATTTTGTCCTATGCGCCTTTTCCTTTTGTTGATTCTGCTTTGGAAGTTGCTGTGGGTGAGACAGTGAGTGAGTAGTGAATGAACGCCAAGATCTAGGGCATTACTTTATGCTATTATAGACTTTATAAAATAAACACTGTATACTTAGGCTACACTGAATTTAGGAAAAATAATAGTTCTTTTCACTAATAAATTAACCTTAGCTTGCTATAACTTTCTTGATAAACTTTTTTTTTTTAACTTTTTGACTTTTCTATTTAATACTTAGCTTAAAACACATTGTACAGCTGTACAAAAATATTTTCTTTCTTTATATCCTTGTTCTATTAGCTATTTTTAAAATTTTTAATTTTTCTTGTCCTTTTTAAACTTTGTTTAAAATCATATGTGCTGTACGTTTATCACTGGCAGTGTAGGAGGTTTGCTTACACCAGGATCACCACAAACACATGAATAATACATTGCACGATGACATCAACAGGCAACATGAACTTTTCCACTTCATCGTATAATTTTATGGGACCACAGTTGTATAGGCGGTCTCTCATTGATTGAAACATTGTTATGCAGTGCACGACTGTATTTTAAACATTCAGAAAGTAAGCAGAATACGTACATACCCATGTACCCAACCAACCACCTTCATCAAATTCTAAAATTCATCACACTTGTTTCATACTTTTTTTCTAAATAAAGCATTACAGATAAAGTTGAGGCCTCCTACCTCCATACCTCCTACTCTTACCCAATCTTCTTTCTTCACAGGTAAATAATATCCTGAATCTGTTATCAGTCTTGGGCATGTTTTTGTGCCCTTCATTTTATACATGCATCCATATAAACTATGACGTCACTTTGCATGTTTTCAAACTACATAAACGATATCATATTTTATGTATGCTACTTTACCATGCTTTTTTCACTCATTTTTTGGAGATAACCATGCTGAGAGATATAGATACACACATATATATGTGTATATACAGCTTTAGTTCATTCTTTCTCACTGCTGTATGGTATTTTATTGTATGAGTCTATTACATTTTCCTCTTTTTCTGTTGAAGAACATTAAAGAGTTGTTTCCAGTTTTTCACTATTATGCTAAAATAAACATTCTTATAACTCAATCCTTATACCTCCTTTAAGGTAAACACCTAGGAGTAGAATGCTGAGTAGAAGACCACACCCATCCTCACTTTTAACTTCATATTGCCAAATACTTTTCAAGGTTGTTATACAATTTTACACTCCCACTAATAGTGAATCAGAGTTCCTGTTGTTCCTCTTTGCCACGATTATTTCTGTCAAGTCTTTTATTTTTGTATCTGATAAATGTGAGAATATGTATCATTTCAATCTGTTACTTATCTGATTATTGAGAGTGAGCATCTGTTTGTATGTTTACTGCCATTTTGGCTTTTTATTCTGTAACTTGCTCGTTCATATCCTCTATCCATTTTTCTATTACATTATCTTATTGGATAGTAATCTTTGTCAGTTATATGCATTGTAAATCTTTTCTTTGTCTTTTAATTTTGTTAATGGTGTCTTTTGCGGTATAAAACTTTAAAATTTTAATGTATTAAAATTTATCAACCTTTTATCAGTTGCATTTTTTGTGACTTATTCAAAAAAATCCTTCAGTGTTCCCAATATCATACTACTATTAGCATTCTCCTATTTTCCATATAAAAGTTTAAGTTTTAATTTTCCAGTTAGGGTTTTTAATCTATCTAAAATAAATATGTATGGATACATATGTTTTGAGGTAGGATGAACAATCATTATTATATAATCAGTTGTCCCAGCGGCATTTATTAACTAATCCATTCTTTCTTCTTTGATGCATAAAATATTTCAAGTTTCCAGATATGTATAGACCCACTTCTGGTTTCTCTCTCATCTGTTCCACTGGTTTGTTTGTCTAAGTCTAAGCCAACATCTCATTTTTATTTATTGTAGTTTTCTAGTTAAGTCTTGCTATCTATCTGGTAGACCAATCATTTTATCGTAGTCGTCTTAAAACTATCTTAGTTATTCTTGGCCCTTTACTCTTTCATTTGAATTTTAAGATCGTCTTCTCCAGTTCCACAAACAATTATGCTGTGATTTTGCTTGGAATTGCATTGACTTTATAGATGAAATTTGAGTCACTGTCAAATAGTTTAAAATAAATAAAATGGAAAGACACAGGAAAAAATCTGGCAGAAAACACACTAAAAAGCAAGTTATTTTTCCTCTATAAGTTTTTTTTTTCAAAAAAAGAATAAGTACATAATTATTAGTATCATAAGAAATGATTTTAAAAATATGGAAAAATTTACATATTTGATTCTAACCTGTCAGGCCACAGCAGCCCAGATTTCCATATAACAACGTGCTACACAAATAGAAAGTTTGTTTTACAGCTAAAAAAAAAAAAGTCAATAAAAATAAAATAGTGAAGAATGCTGACAACTTTAAATAGCTTTAGTCATTCTGGGTTGCTCCTGTTCACTGCAGATACCAGAGCTAAAATCACTGGAAGTAGTCCCTCAATATCTACTGTCTACACACTCCCAGCCCTCAGAATAAACCTCTCTTTTTGTGTCCAATCTGCATTTTGATTACTGAATGAATAACATCTTATCAGAGATCAGTCTTGGTATAGGTTTTTCCTAACTAGGAATCACTATCTTGAGGCTTCTCTCTTTCTCCAGACAGTAAGCAGGTGACTTTCTGCTGCCCTCTTCTGGTTTGTGGCTGCTGTATGCTTAGCAATATGGGCATATGCACGAGATCTTTGATTACTTGTCTTTGGGGGTCAGAAAGCTTCCCCCAAATGTGACATCATTTCTATCTGGGTGTTGAACTACTAGAATTCATAAGCATCTGTTTCTCCCCATTCCTGAGCCCTGAAGACACTTGTACCTTAATGCCTTTGTGGGGGGGTTGGTGAAAACGGTTGGGAAATAATGGTCTTAGAAACCTAAAGTGGAATTCAAAATACATTTTCTTTAAAGTGAGAAGTATGGAGAAAAAGCAATCCTTGCTCTTTCAGATGTTACAATATAGTTTAGTCAACATTAAAGTTAAAATTTATTGAGCACTGACCTTCTCTGTCCCAAGATTGTTCTAAGACCATTACAAGGTATTAATTTCTTGGAGTCTCATTACTACCCTAAAGTAAAGGCACTATTTTATTTATTTATTATTATTTTCACAGGCATTATTTTAATCCTCATTTTATGAGCCAGGAAACAGGGACAGAGACCGTAAGTAACAAAATCATACAGCTAACAGATTGGCACATCTGAATTGGCACATTTGAATCTCAGATGGCCACATCTGAGATTCAAATCCAGGCACTGTGGCTCCAGAGTCCATGCTCTTACTATACCATACTGCTGTTCTAGTAAGAAAATGTAAGAAACACATATTTTTGATTAGTCAAAAGAAAAACAAAGTAAGCACCCCTGAATAGCTATTATAGATGGATCAGAGAGGTCACATTCTAATGATGAAAATCAGGATACATTTATGGATGTAGCAGAATTTGGGACAGGTCTTAAAACACAGGTTGTAGTCTGTCAGAAGGAGACCAGGGGAGGGAAGAGCAGAGGCAAAGATAAGACAGTAGAGGGCACATTCAGAGAACAGCAGTCCATTCTGGCTGGAGTCTGAAAGCACTGTGTAAGTAAGTGGGCCACACGTGTTAAGTGCTATTACCTGCCGTTAACTCAGCAAAGGGAGGACTATAATAATCTATATGTATGTAAATATCTATATGTATGTAAATAATTTCAGCATTATTCCTATTTAAACTCTGCCAGGGCTTTTAACAATGAAGGCTATTAACTGATCTGAGTTTCACCTCTTAGTAGTGTCTCTCACTGAGCTATGTTAACAGCCAGTGCATAATAAATACAATGTTCATGTACTGTAATGGTCTGGAGTTAGAAGACCTGGTTTTAAGTCCCAGCCACGCCTATTACTAACTATGAAATGGTGATATCATTTGTCTTAAAATCAGCATTGCTATTAAAAAGAACATAATTGATCTCAAAATACAAAATCTGCCTAGTCAAAACAAACATAACTGGAAATCTACCATGAAAATAAAAGTAGGCAGGCCAGGCCTGGTGGCTCACACCTGAAATCCTAACATTTTGGGAGGCCGAGGCGGGAGGATCACTTGAGCTCAGGAGTTTTGAGGCCAGCCTAAGCAAGAGCGAGACCCCATCTCTAATAAAAATAGAAAAAGTGGCTGGGCATCATGGTGCGTGCCTGTAGTCCCAGCTACTCAGGAGGCTGAGCCAGGAGGATTGCTTGAGCCCAGGAGTTTGAGGTTGCTGTGAGCTAGACTGAGTGAGACTCTGTCTCAAAAAAAAAAAAGAGAAGAAAAGCGGCCAAGACCACTAAAGAGAATGCACATCAAATACTTCTAGCTCCTCAGATGTCCTCTTGCCCAGACACACCGCATCTGGAAATACTCAGGAATTTATTTGTCTTTGGCCTCCAACATCATGATGCAATCCACTGAAACTTCTGTTCCCATAAATCTCTCCTTGAAACTTCTGTTTATCTACTCAGCTCTGCCTTAAATATTGTACCAGTTCCTGAAAAGATTTCTTAATTATCTTCAAATTGTCTTACATGTACAACCCTACTGAAGTGGGGTTTATATAATAAATATAAGACTATATTTTAGTTATACCTGTCTTTCTACCCTAAAGCTGCAATTCCTGGTTCCCTGATTATGACTTCACACTTACAAAAATTACCAGTAGAAGGATTTTTCAATCAAAGGACTTTATATTGTGGAAAAAAGAACTTGGGTTAGATATTATTATGTGAAATTTTAGGGGTTTTTAAAGGTTTAATCCACAAAGGATTCTGCAGCTATTAGAAAAGACTTACTTTAGCCTTCTCTTTTTAAATCCCATGTAGATTCAAGGCATCAAAAACACATCCTTTATGGGCCTTTCAGGAAAATGTCAAATACAAATGACACAAAAATTCGTTCCCTCAAAAATAGGAGTGAATACTCAACTTCTCATACCATGAAATTTACTAAAGCTATTTACAAACAAGACAGTAAATAAAGTCCAACACCTGAATCAAGAAGAGATTAAGAGATCTCCTACTCTTTCTGTTGGTAATGTTACATCTATTAGTTTTTCTTTCTTTCCTTTTTTTTTTTTTTTGAGACAGAGTCAACTCTGTTGCCCGGGCTGTAGAGTGCCATGGCATCAGCCTAGCTCACAGCAACCTCAAACTCCTGGGCTCAAGTGATCCTTCTGCCTCAGCCTCCCGAGTAGCTGGGATTACAGCCATGTGCCACCATGCCCGGCTAATTTTTT